>QJPP01004475.1:0-134421 GCA_003996215.1 Jaltomata sinuosa
TAAGTATGAGATTGGTTACTGCTAGACTGTTAGTTTCTGGATTTGAGATTGATATGATTAGTTGATTTTGATTCATGTCTCTGAGCATGTCTATCATTACTCTTTCTCTCTTCTTCTTACACTTGAGGTTACCGGTATACCGTCCATTTCGTAAACTTATTTTGTATACACTGTTGTTGCAAGGACCCCAGGTGCGTTGTTCTTACTTTCACCTGTGCCTTTGGTGTGTATATTCTGCTTACTAGCCTCATATGTGTTTCTGTTGATTTCCTCTGGGCTAGTTCCTGTGTACCTTTCGTTGATTTCTGTGACTGCTTGCTTCTATTCTGTCTATTACTACGCTTTTATCTTATATGTGCCCAGTCGGCCTATGATACCTACTGAATATCCTATGCTTCCATTGGTGCTCACCCCTACCCCCCTGCATCTTTGGGTGCAGATCCTAGCGTGGGCCGTTAGATCACTGTGATTCGTGCTTGGAGATCTGTCGGGGACTACTTCAGACTGAGGGTGAGCTCTTGGCGATCGGAGCTTAGCTTTAGTTTATCTTTTGCTTTATGTACTCTATTACCATTCAGAGACATCTGTATATATAGATTTGGTTTATTTGCACTCCATGTATGTAGTTTGGCTCTGTACTATGATACCAGGTCTTGGGGTTTAGTTTAGTTTTCGCATATGTATATATTTATATTCCTTTTATTTGTTCTCTTCGTCTTGTTCCCTTATTTGTTAGATAGTAGCCCATTGCTAACTGTTCTGGGCTACGGAGATTGGTTCACCTACCGGGGGTTGTAGGTGCCATCATGACCGAGAAATTGGGTCGTGACAAGATTAAACAATGAATTGGTCAAGTTTGATGCGTGTAAGTTGATGAAGCAACCAAGAGACATGAGAGTGGTCGCGGTTATAGATGTGGTTGATGAAGCCCCTGCGGAGTTGCATATTGAGGAGAAGGGTCCTGTCGAGACCCTAGATGGTATGAGAACGAGGTTGTGATCGCAAGAAGGGAAACATGTCGAGGAAGGCGGTAAAAACAAATCAAGGAAGAGAAAACACCGCAAGAAAACCAGCAAAGAAAGAGTAAAGAAGCTGTCGCGACTAGCTGCGGAACCTATAAAAGAGGAAGTTGGAGCTCAACGAGATGGGGTAGCTGGCACCTATTCCATCAATTTCGCCTGCTTTGGAGACCCTGGCGGTCTCCAACATCATGCCAGACTCTGAGCCCCATGGACTTCACAGGTATTCCTTTCTCTCACAGCTTTAGTTTTCACATGTATGCATTGGGGACAATGCATGAGTCTAAGTTGAGGGTGTTGGGTTACCTGTGAGTCTTTCACCACCGAGGGTTTTTGTTGCCGAGTTTATTTTCCCTCCGGTGTGCTATCTAGTAGAACCGGCATGTTTAGGTTGTCGTTTAAATTTTAGTTGTTTTCTAGTGTCTATAGCAAGCATGGCATTTTTTTGAAAAAAAAGGAACTAAAAGGAGCCCCCTCTGAAAAAGTTGATTTTGTACTTATGTTTGAAACGATTGACTGTCTGGATCCTTGGATGTCATTGTGTGGTTATGATTGGAATAAGTATGCTTAAGCCGAGCTGTTGTTTTGATAGTTGGTAGTGGTATGGCTTCTTGGTGCCAAGTGTGTGTGAGCTTATTGTTATAAATTCTTACTCTGTGCATGCATCTAGAACTTGCCCGGTCTATTTTGTTAAGTTTGAAGTTGGTTGCTTAGGAAAGGATCACAGGCCCTTTTTGTATGCAGTCCACTTAGCCCAGACAACCGTCCAAATACAAATCATTCCTTTGATCCCTGTTTGAGCCATAATTGACCCTGTTCTTTCAATAACCTGTCACCGTTCCTTGTTTTACTTTGAATCACTATTTTGGCCCTGGTCCTTCCTTGGACATCGTGCACCTCAACTCAGGCAATCAGCCTAAGTTGAGGGTGGCTACTATAGAGGTAAATGATAAGAAAAATAGGATGGATAAGATTGGTTGTGGAGAGAATGAAAAATTCGGGTGCGTGTCTAAGAAAAGAAAGAAAAAGAAACGAAAAAAGAGATGAAAAAGAACGAAAAAGAAATAAAAAGAAGTGTCAAAATAAAGAGGACGCACCTGTAGCTAGAAAGAAGGGAATAAGGAGGTGAATAAGGATGGACAAAGTGAGGTTATGTGGAAATAGTAGGTTGGTGATTCCAAGGAGGGTTTAGTCACTATTCCCCAAACGTATCCTACCTGCACCCGAAGCCTCATTACAAGCCTAAACAAGTCATGTAGTGATCCTGAGCGGCTTTCTGAATAAACTGAAATAGAATAGTAAGGGCAAGCCTATGGCATCGCATGTGCATTGTTTGAACTCGTTTGTGAGTGTGAGCGCCTTACCTAGTCCTAAATCTTGTGTGTGGGACTTCTTTGTGGTGAGGGCACCAAGATTTCTGTATTGTCTATTGACTGTTAGGATAGTTGTGCGTGTGTATGCATAATATTCTATCATATCGGAATGACATGTTTGGATCCTTGCAAGTTAACGTTTCATACATTTGTGTGCTACTAGGGAGCTTGATTTAAAATTGAATAACCATGAGTTGCTAGAGACACGAGTTTGTTTTCTTAGTTGAGTCATCTTATTGTTTTCTTTTATGTCATGTTGCTTGAGGACAAGCGAACGTTTAAGTTGAGGGTGTTGATGTGCCGCCATTCTACGGCACATTTGACGCCTCTAAACTAAGAACAATCGTAAGTTTTCAAGCAACCGTCATCGTTTTTGATGTTTTATGTTATGTTTTCAGGAAAGAGAGACACACATAGAAACGGAAGGAAATACGAGCAAAACGACGTTCTGGATAAGAGTGACGGCCTGAGTGAAGGCCAGTCACCAAGATGACGGTCCGTCAGCCTGGCCGTCAACTTGAGACAGCACCACTGCCTAGTGGTGACGGCCACCATGACGGTCCGTCAAGCTGGTGACGGTCCGTCAGCCCAAATCGTCAAGTTGAGGCAGTACGCGACGCGGATTCCGAACGTTTTTGGGTTTACTTCCTGGACTCCTATAAATACCCTATGTTAGGTTTATTTTATGCATTCATTACCAGTTCATTACCAATTGATTACCAATACATTACCCAATAGTTTTAGGAGAGTTTTGAGCGAGAATTCGAGAGAAAAACACTACACAATCACGTTTTTCTTCTTGATCATCTTGTTCTTGATCGTTCTTGGGATCTTGGTTTTCTTGTTCTTGGATAATTGAAGCTTGTTTTCATTATATTGTAATAATCTCTTTTCTCTTTATTATGAATATGAATTTCTTTTTTTCCCATCAAAGCATGATTAACTAACCTCCCACAACTAGGGTTGTGGGAGCCATGGCTAAAGTAGCGATATAGATTCCGGGTAGCGTCGGGTTCAATATTTATGATTGTCACGTTGTTAATCATTCATTCTTCACGTTTTCTAGTGGTTTCAAACATTAGAACATGCCTAGGTTTAATTTGCTTGAGTAAAGAAATTAAAACCGGGAAATTTGGTTAATAACGAGGATTCGAGACTACCAACTCTCGTCTTATGATTAATGCTGTAACTAGATTAATCTACTTGATGTTTAGGATTGAAATATAAAAGCTCGCCTTTTCAAGTTCGAGAGAATTGAAAGGGAAATTCGTCTATTTGGTTGAGAAACGTTTAGACGATACCATGAATTCAATCACATCGTGACATGCATATAGAAAGAACCCGGTTAAGCCTTGAGTCGAAATTATTACGACGCCATGGTGAACACTTCCCTAATTCACTCTCATATTGATTATTAATTACACATTATTGTTTGCTTGATCAAATATTGTTCACACAAACCCCCCCCCCCCAATTTACCGGAAACTATCGACTACTAGTCATCTAATTCACAAATGACCTAATTTGCACCTTATTCCCTGTGGGATCGACCCCAACCTTTGTTGGATTCTATATTTGACAGCAACCGCTTACGCTTCGTAATTGGAGTCATAATTTAGGCATTATCAGGGTCACAAAAGATAAGGAGGCACCAGGTTCCAACAAAGCATACACATCTATAGAGAATACTTTCAACATACCAGTAACGATGTCCGGTGAACTCACCTAGTCCAGTCGAGAGGACATGGCATAAAGATGATTTTGACGCTAACTACCATAACTAGAAGCAGTGCCCTGCTAGGCTGGTCGACCCCTAGAGCTGCTGGGGCAGACTGAGTCCTGCTACCACCCTATCCCTTCTTAGCTGAAGGGCAATCTCGAATCCTATGACCAACCTGACCACATCCATAACACCCCTCTCTACTGGCTAGACACTCACTGGATGATTTTTCCCACACTTGGTGTAAATGGGGTAAGAAGGCCCCTTTGCACCATTCCCCTAAGAATAAGAGCATGCACTCTTATCAGACTGATCATGACTAGGTTTAGAGGCCTGAGAAGGAACACTAGTGGTAGAATGCACCAGTCCTGATGACCTCTTCTGAAAGGAAGATCGATGTCCGCCTTCGGACTTCTGATGGCTAAATCTCGAACTCTCAGATCTTTCTCTTTTGTTCTCCCTAGCCATCTCTCTAAGCTTGTCTCCTTCGATCTGGTGAGCATGAGTCATAAGTCTGGAGATACTCATGTCACTTAACATCATAGCATACCTACACTCCTTTTCACCAAATTTAAGACTCCATAGATATACTTGCTCATCTGATCCTGTGGGTCATCCACCATAGTCGGAGCATATCTGGAAAGCTGGGTGAACCTTAACCCATACTCATGCACAGTCATGGATCCCTGTCTCAATTTCACAAACTCCTCGGCCTTCGCTTGCCTTAACTCCCTCGAGAAGAACCGATCAAGAAAAGCCCTCTCAAAATACTCCCAAGTCATAGGTACCACGTCCCTAGCCCTAGCTTCCTTCCATTTCATGAACCAGATATGAGCTACATCCTTGAGTTGATAGGATTCTAGCTTGACACTATCAACACCACCCACTTGCATCACATCAAAGACTTTCTTCAATTCATCAATAAAATTTAGTGGATCCTCATTCACCTTTGAACCCCAGAACTCTGGTGGGTTCATAGGGATAAAATCACAAACTCGGGTCGCTACCCCACCTTAAAGGTCGACAGGGATAGAAGCCGGCTAGTTATCCTGAGTGGCCATAGTCTAGGCTAGTATATGGATGGCATTCCTAAACTCCTCATTCGTGACCTCGGGGGATGGAACTGGAAGAGCAGGATTCGGAGCAGCTCGATGAGGCATAGCACATCGAGGCATAATCTGAAACATAAAATGAAAGGATTATAGGGATATTAGAGTTAAACTCTATCACACAATATTATCATGAAAGAAGTGAAGTTTTTCTAAGACATCTCATAGCTTCCCTCTCATAAGTGTGGCACTCTTCAAACACATGAAAGTGACTCTACTCGATATGGCTTTTAGACATCCTAGGACTCTTGAACCTGAGGCTCTGATACCGAGTTTGTCAAGTCCCTAGGCTAACCCCTAGTTGTAACATGGGACCTGGGACCATAAGTGCCCCAAGCTAACCCTTGGTCATAGCATAACTCAGGTATATCAAATAAGCATAGTGGAAGCATAATAGAAACTAGATAACTCAATCCATAAGATAAAATCAAGATGAACATGATTTGAAGAAGACCTGAATATTGTCTACGTCTAAAAAGCCTCTAAACTGTCAAATAGAGTTGATGGGACAAGATTCCCAACTAACTTGAAAATCTAAAGGAAGATAGACAACATAACTAGGGTAATACTAGTCCTCGAAGAATGAGGATTCAGCAACAAAATCTGGATACCCGACTTCATCTAGCCACGAGCCTGATGAGGAGTACCTGAATCTGCATCATCAAGAGGATGCAGCGCAAGATATGCGTCAGTACTATAGGATGTACTAAATATGTGAAATAAGCAGGAATCTGAGATAAACATGCTAAATAAACTTGTAGAGATGAAATCATTATATGAGCGTAAAACTAAAATGCAAGAGACTCAATATAATGCTAAAGCAAGATATACAAAATATCATAAGTAATCATAATAGTTCTGAAGTCTTAAGGCAAAAAGTCAATGCATTTTAAAACCTGATACTGTTTCTGTGGGAGGTTCTCTAACTGACATAGACCATGTGAGATTTATGGAATTCGATGTATACGCCCCATCGAAAGGACCCAATATACCTTGCTATGGTATAAAGTCATGATTGTGGCATGATCACTAAATCTGATGCCCGACTGAGGGAACTTAGAACCTATGGGGGCACGTAGTTCTAGGACTAAGGGTACTCTCACCCTGTCTAACTCGATGCTAAATACTACTCCCAAAATAATATGTATAGCTCATATAATACTAATGTATATCTGGATGCTGAACTGATCATAACTAATGACATATCTAATGTCAAATCTGTTCATAAAGCATAGAGACATATCTGATATCATACAAATTCATATCATGAGTCTTAATCTTTGCAAAACCATAATTCAAGATATACTTTCCTTTCTAAAATCATAGCTTGAAGAATTAGGAATGCAATTTCATTAAAGTTGAGGTCATGCTATCTAAACATACCAATTTTACTTGAAGACATGCAATTCGAAGGAATCATGATAAAATTCATACTTAACATATGGGCTTTTGAAAACACTTATAAAACTTCAATTAAAGCATGGGTAATAGATGAGAAAGCATGAATTGAGGCTTTAAAACAAAACCCATAACTTTTCCCCAATTTAGGTAACAAATCCTAATTTCATAATTTGCTAAATCAAAGTAAAATTTGGGGATTTGGGCTTAAGGGTGAGAGAAAACCTTTAATGAATACCCACATACCTTAATTGAAGCTAACCCAACTGAAATTTAAAATAAAAGGAGACTTGGAGCTTGAAGGAGTTCTTTTCCTAATTTGGTAGATGAATAAGGTAATGAGAAGGGACTTAGGCTAATAGGTTTAGAAATTATGCTAAGAATGGCAAAAAAAACCTCACTTAGGAGTTAAAAGTGTGGGTAATAACTGAAATACCCCTGGGACCTAATTAAGAACAAGGTGGAAAAAATCGACTTTCAGGAATCACGGATGGATTCCATGAGTCATAGACTAAATCATGGCTCGTGGGTTCTACTCGTGGTTCCTAGCCACAGAGTCAGGCTACAGAAGGCAAACCACGAGTCAATCGAATGACTCGTCAACTGGACTACGTCTCATAGACCTGAACCATAGTTCTAGGCTCAGCATTCAAGCTACAGATAAGGAACTACGAGTCAACAGGATGGGCCATAGAATGAACTATGGTTGTAGACCTGGGTCGCAGTTCCTGGGGAAAGTACTGATCTCTGGTTTTGGTTCCACGAGTTGATAGTATGGTCCGTGGTCCAAACTATGGTCCATAGAATCAACCCGTGGTTCTCAGACCAGAAGTTGAACTGCAAGAGTCGAACCAGGGTTCATTCCACGACTCATGGTTCTAACCACGGTCCGTGGTTTGGACCCATAATTCCTAGAATCATGAAATTTTTTAGAGGTTTAACCTTAGAAAGCTGGTTCGATTTTTGAGGTAATACAGGGTAGCTTGCAAGTAATGACACATTTATGTATGGTCTGGTTACTTGCATAGTTGGGCATGACTTATATGACTATTGAGTTTGGTCGTTGATTGGGGGTCTTATTGACGGTCACATGAGCTTGGAGGGACTAAGGTTCCTAGGGAGTCACGTTTGACTAGTTTAGTGAAACAATGCTATTATTATGTGAGTGTCTGAATTGGCCGGATGTCAAGGGTAAGGAACCTTGGGGGGTTGAATACGCAGAAACTCACAGGTAGTCCATTATTGTGGGCTAAGGGCTAAGCGTCAAGGTTGTTGACTTAGGATCCTAAGCTAGGGTGACAGACCTACTAAAAGGGTTAGTTAGTAATGTAAACCATGGGATTAAACTAGTAAGGTATTCCTATTATTAAGTGTGACTTGGGAAGTCCTAGCGTTAAGTGTGACTTGGGAAGTCCTAGTGTTATGTGTGACCCTTTGGCTTGATCAGGATAAAAGGGGAAATGCCTGCTAACGATAGAGTTGGTAGTGGAATGGAATAGGAATGTTTGGGATAGGGCATATAAGTTCTTAGCGTTACTAAATGAGAGGTGTAAAGCAGATGAAAAATGAAATAGATTATTATATCTTGTTGCATATTTCTCTTGATTTCTTATATGATGGTACATAGTAGATTCGGGTCGATCGATGATGCCTACCAGTATGTGTTGTTTGCACTGATACTACTCTTTCTATACCTTTTTTGGTATAGTCTAGTTGCAGGATCAGTGGTGTTTCACAGGTACATGATGATGTCGATCTCTAGCAGCTTCTACTCTTTGATTCCATGGTGGAAGTTATGTCTTCTATTATTTACTTGTATTTCTCCTATATTAGCTCTTGTACCGGCTTAGACTAGATCCTAGGGAGGGTTTTTGTATTTTAAAAGTGGTTTTTTCCATTAAATTATAAATGGTTTCATGTATTAAAGGAGTTATTTATGATTTTACTTTGTTTTCTGCATTATCTATTGGATCAGGTAGGTTCTCCTATCTAGGTGGATTAGAATAGGTACCCGCACAGCCTGGTAGTTGAGTCATGACAGATGGTATCAGAACCTAGGTTACCGGTCTCTAGTACAAGAGCAAAATATTGAATAGAGTCCTGCGGATTGGTGTGTTAACGTCCACATCTAATCTTTGGGAAGCTATGAAACATTCTAGGAATCATGTCTCTTTTTCATTCCTTTCATGTGGTTTATTACTTACTTATATGGGTTGAGTCCAATTGGTATCTATCGATTCCAATTGGTATCTCGACAAGGAAAAACGATGTCATTTGACTTCGATTGAGATGACACATGTAAGGGAAATTAAAACCGAGAAGGTTCCAATTGATATCTGGTCGGGGAGGCTATGTAAAGGTATGGATGGATCGGCCAGTCATCCGTGAGGCAAATAAAAGATAATGAAACTGATTTGATTGAGTGTTGAAGCTTGAGACGTGATATTGTGCTTATGTGTATTGATGTTGTTTGAATGACTTCAAATGTGTGGTGTGCAATTGTTTGATTTTCTGTGAATATTGTGGTTAGGGAAAGGTCATAACTTGGTTATGTGTTAATGATTAAGGGAATTTTTGTTTTGTGATTTAAAGAGAAAACGGTATGCTAAATGTTGGGCAGGGTCTTATCATTGGTAAAATGATAAGGGAAAATAATATATATACTTGTGGAAACTTATGTTTCAAGTGGTTGGTATGTGAATAAGTACCAGGGACAAGGGCTATTGTTGCTTAACAGTGGGAATTACGGTAAGAAAATTTTTGTGGTAATTCTTGATTGTGACTTAAGGAAAATTTATTATGGCTTTAAAAATTATGATTGCTTTACTGATAAATTGCGGTATGCCTTAATTGGAATGATTTGTATTATATTTGGGTATAGACTTACCATGGATATAGATGGTAAGGGAACAAAAGGGGATTGATGACTGTGGGGAAGCTCTGGTTTCGGGACAGTCAGGATTGATTGGGAACCATGGAAAGGAATAGGTATATATGGTATTACTTGGTTGTTATTTTTCCTTGATCAATTGAGACAGGTTGAGTCAGTAATTTGGCTAGTTATAATCTAGTTGTGAGGCTAAATAAGCATAGCTTGACCTCGAGTGATAACTAAAAAGTTGATTACTTATAAATGATTGATTGATGAGGATTAAAGAGACTAATGTAAGTGGTGGTAGAGAATCTATGTGTTAATGAAACCCATAGTGGTGTGTTGGCTAGTGGTTATACTTTAGATGGTTTATGCTTATGCGATGATCATAGGAGGGTGAAAAGGGTCATAAGGTAGATGTCCCAAGGGGAAACACGGTATAGTGTTTTGTGATGCTATGATATTTATATCATTGTTTAGGGTGTAACTTCCCAGGTTAAGATTTTCTCGGGTTGAGAGTTAGAATTTTAAGGCTAAGCTGGTCTTGGACAAAATCTGAACAAGGTATGGTCCAGAAAAATTCGGGAATGGATTGGGTAGGTATAGTAAAGTTTAGCTTGATTTAAGGTTAGCTAAAGGTATAAGAAACCCGTAAGACTTTTCAGAATGGAGTTCTAGTTAGTAGAACTCCGGGTATTGTGTTTAACAAAAAAGGATTTGTCTGGGATGTTAAAATCTGAGTTTTGTGTTGTAAATTTGGACAAAACTGAGACGGTCTGGAGATTACTGCCTCGCCTATACCGCTGGTAGCGCCCTGCCACTATAGCGGGAATTTTCCTGCTGTAGTGAGGCCGCTATAGCAGGACTAGGTCACCACAGCGGGTTTTGAATCCTCGTGGCATGGAAATTATGTTTTGGTATGTTATGTTTGAAATTCTTTCACTCCAGTATTTCGACGATGCCCAAGATTTCTTGGGCACTCGGGAAGGAGAGGGAATTCCATAGCGAAGCAGGATTAAATTTATTTTTAGTTGAGTTTGGGTACACCCAAGGGATTTGAGAGTTTCACTGGTTTACGTAAGGCTATTTTTACGTTGTCATGGTAGAGCGTAAAGGTTCAAGGGGCTAGTTCATTCTTTTCCTTCTGCCTTTGAGATCATTCGTGGATGAACGATAGGTAAATTGGTATCTGTTATAATGACATGTTCCATCGTTACTGAAAATATATGTGGTTAAGGCAGGTGTCTCTCATTCGTAATAAGAGTTAGGATTAATTCTTTGGTATGAGAGTATATTTGGTATGTACTAAGGTCATACAATACTCCTAACACAAAGTTAAGTTAAAAGTTTCCTTACCGATTTAGTTTCGGGCTAAGTTCAAACTAGGATCAACTTTAAACGAGCATTCCTTCTAGAATATAAGGAGTTAGGGGTCCCAACCCACCAAATTAAAGATCTATGAGTCCTCTTTCTATTTCCACCGACCATTTGTTAATCCGCTTCCCGAGTAAAAAGTTATGATAGTCTTACAGAAGACTGTCCATGTTGAAAAGCTGAGTCCGTTGCAGCGGAATTTAGGTTGCTATAGCGGTACCGCGGTAGCGGTTGGCAGGCTACTATAGTGGAATGACGGGACCAAAAATCCCAGAAACAGGTTTTATAATCTCATTCTCTCTTCTTCAGTTAAAAATAGATGAGGGTTGCTCTAAAAACCCTCCTAGACTTCTCCAAAGCTTGGGAGCCATGAGGAGGGAAGATTTCGGTTAAAGAGAGGTGAAACCATGGAATTCGGGCTCGTTCTTCGTCAAGAATCGCCTTCACGAAGACAGAATATGGCGTTTAGACATCTTTGTGCTGATTATTGGCGTCCAGGTAGGCTAAGTTTTTAATTGAGTAGTTAGACCTGTTTCTACCTTCATATTATTATTGTAGAATGACGGAAGAATTTATGCCTAGGGCTTCGGGCACGGAGTCTGAAGGAATATTGTATTGTTTGGATGAATTTTTGAGATGGGAATGAGGGTGTTAGGGTAATGGGTTTCATTCAGGGCTGTTTATAATTATTAATTGATGTGTGATGTTGGAACCCAAAAAACTAGACTATTGGGGTAGGTTCGGGAAACTGGAATTATTGTTTCTTGAATAATGTGTTTCCAATTCATGTTTTATGATTAATATTAGCATTCTACATCCTGGGGAGACTAGATTCTCGGGTCGGTTCGAGGAACTGGTATTTTTTATGTGTGAATGGATTGCTAGATTGTAGTGAGTTCCCGGGAGAGATTTAAATAAGGTAAAAGCGATGAATAGGGGGTTCAGAAATGAATGTAAATGCCTATATGTGTCTAAATGATAAGCCGGGGATTAGTCTTCGGACGAGTTTAATTATACTTGTTGTATTTGTTGATGGTCCCATGAGTGAACTGGGTTAATTGTTGAAACTGTTATTGTTGCATATCTGTCCATGAGAGTCTGGGTAGTTGATCTTAAAAGTGGGGTTGGTCTTTGTGTAGACTGAAATGTCATGTTGAACACGTAGGTGATAGTTATTATTTTCCTAATATGTAATTTGTATTTATGTATTATCGCTTAGTGTTGTATGAGTTTGCATGCTTAGGGAATGAGATAATGAATGTCTAATTATGCGGGTGTCAGTCATGTGAAATGAACTTGGTTTTGTTGCTTGTTGGTTTACAAGTGTGATTTTGTTCATTGTTTATTGACTGTTAGATTTGTGTGATATTCGGTTGGCTCGGGTATCACACCTGGTACAGGTTACATATAAGTTGGCTCGGGTATCACACCTGGTACAGGTTACATATAAGTTGGCTCGGATACCACGCCTGGTATGAGATACTTATCGGTTGGCTCGGGTACCTGATGAGAGGCCAAAAATACATATATTTAGTCATTATTTACCTCATATTTAGTCTTTTTTTATCATTTTTTGAGCATTGATTTTATGAATTATTCTTATGTTTAATATGTAGGATTAAAATGGTGTCAAGATGAAGAAATTTGGAGAAGAAACCAATTAAAAACGAGAAATCATATAAGAAAATCAAACAGGCAGCTTAATGGATTAAATTTAATATAATATATATATATATATATATATATATATATATGAGCAGCGCATCAATATGCAATTGAAATTTCAATTCCAATTAAAGATTGCCACGTGGCACAAAAGGAAGACAAGAGGAAAAAGTTGAGGCGGCTGCAATAACAATTCACCGAGGCAGCGCACAGACCACATTTTCAAAAGTTAATTGGGTTTTGATTTCTCAATTCATTTAGGACTCAGTTATTTTATTTGAGACTTTTTTCTACATCTATAAATAGTCCATAAGAGTAATTTTGAGAAGAAAGAACCGAATATACTTTTTTTACTTTTAACTTTGTAAGCTAGGAAGAGCTAAGAACCGCAGTGGAGGCTGGAGAATTTTGGTTTATTCTATTTTTCTCCTTTATTATTTATTTATGTTCTTGGATTATTTTGCTACTTTGAAGTAATTTTCATGGTTAATACAAGTAAGTCATTTATTATGTATTATTCTATGATTCTTACAAACATGAGTAGCTAAACACCATAACTAGTGTTGTGGGAACCATGATGAATTAACAAACGTAGGTTAAACAATTAATGATTCTAGAAAGGTGTTTATGCATGTATTGTTCTTTCCTTCGGTTTGATTGCTTTTTAACGGTTGTAAACGTTAGAACTTGCCTTATTCTTACTTATTGGACCAAGGAGGTAACGAATGGGAAAAGGGATATTCACAACGGAGATATGAGGCTATCAACCCTCATGTAATAGTTTGACCTTGTCCGGGAATAGCTAATATGGGATCAAGGGTAAGGGTTAGTAAAGCATATACCCGCGACCGGACCAAGTCAACCATTTAGGTGAATCTAACTTACCGATCTTGCATGCTAAGCATCAGAATAGATCATTAATTGTGTATACCTACTAAGTTATAAAATCATGGTGAACACAGTCCTAGTTTTCTTTAATTCTTTGAACACAGCTAAATATTAAATTACTAATAATTCTTATCCTTACTTTTGACAGAAACCCTCTTGAAATAAAGACGACCGATTAAATATTCACTACTGGCGTATTTCTTTCATATTCCTTGTGGAATCGACCCTAACCTCAGTTTGATTCTATATTTGATAATGACTGCTTTATACTTTATAAAAGAGGTGTAACTTTGGCGTATCAAATTTTAGCGCCGTTATCGGGAAATACGGTTTAGAAATTATCTTTAGTATTTATTTTTATTTGTAGTCTTTATTTTTTTTATTATATGTATTTTTTTGTATTATTTTTTTTTACAAATATTTTTTATTTTACCACTCTTCTTGAGATGACATCTAAAAGAGTGTGGAGTGATTGGTGATCTCTTAATTCTTATGCTTCTGATGGTATCGGTCCTTGCAAAATATTAGTAGATGCAGTTGAGGTTATCCATGAGAGAAGTAAACATTTGATAAAAATTATGATAAAAAGAAATACTAGGCTCAATTTTGAGGAGTATAATTTTATGTTGGATATTCTCAACGTGGAAGAAGAGTTGACTGTAAAAGTTGATGCATTTGATACCCAACAATTTAGTTATGAATTGTGTGAGGAAGAAAAGATGCTTATAAGCTAACTTGAGGAGCTAAAATTAGAGGAACAACTACTAGAGCATACTCTTATTGATGTTGTCACTGTTGAGAAGAGTACACTAGAGTTATGTGAAGAAGTAGATAAAATTATATTTAAAGACTCTAGTGTGTGTGAATATGAGAATGTAAATAATAATACAATTTATAAGTTAGGATGCTTTGGACCCCATTCCAATCATTTTTTGACATTGTGTTTAGATGGTGAGTTATTAATTGTATTGACCCTTCCAGTCATTTATGCATTTTCTCCTTTCTTGTACTGTTAGAGCTTGCCTATAGTAGCTCTAAGTCATTTATGGCCTGCTGAGACCGGTAGTTCGGTGCCCGGGCCATCTGTTTTGTCTTTTTGGCCGTTTCTTGTTTTAGAAGCTTTAGACTCTTGAAATCATTGTCTTAGTGAACATGCTCGGAATCGAATTTTTACAGTTCCATTAGCTCCAGAGCATGGACTTTGGTCTAGTAGGAACTTTGGTCAGGATCCGGGAGCTTTTCATCTTGGAATTCTCTCTTGTTCTGTGTTTTCAAGCTAGTTGGGCTTGCCTATTGACTTTGGTCAACACTTGGAGAAGATGAGCTCAGATGAAAATTTTGTCAGTGTTGTTAACTCCGAAATATTGAGTTTAGGCTAGAAGAACCCTTGGTTCAGGTCTTGAGGATTCCGGACATAATTTTGGCCATTGGGTTTTGTTTTGGAAATAGTTGGCCTAAGGTTGATCTTTGGGTGCGGGGCCCATTTTTTGTTAAATTGACCTCTGATGGGATTTTTATCGATTTTATTGGATCCGCAATGTCATTTCTAGTTGAATAGTTTGGGTCATTTGTGTTTGCGGGACCCCAGATGCATTCCTGAGGGTCCATCGGAGTTGGAAATCTTGTTGGTGGGCTGTTGGAAGCTGGTTGCTGTCATAGCACCAGCTTTCCCATCGCCTACGCGCAGGCTTGGACCAGTCGCCCAACCTTTTGCCCTTCGCCTACCCAGGAGGGCCTTGGCCGTATTCGCATAGGCATGTTAGCCCGCCCCATCTTTTTGGCCTTCGCGTACGTGGTCCTTGTCCGCGTTCTCATTGGCCATGGAAGCTTCCCCTCTATTTTCCCTTCGCCTAGGAGACGCCTTGGTCGCGTTCGCATAAGCCAAGGCCAACAACTATTTTAATTCCTGGCCTTCGTTTTTCCACCCTTATTCTTTATTATTTCCCAACTCATAAGAAAAAATACTCTCTACTAAAGTACTCCATTTCAGTCTTATCTTGGAGAATTCAAATATCCATCAATAAATCTTTCTCCCTCGGTTATTTGGTAAGTCTTCTTCCCCAAAGCTTACTTCTTCTCCTTTTGTTGGAAAACTCCATTGTTGTAAATTCTCAAAGCTTGGGAAATGCCTAGTAGAATCTGTTCCTTGTGATTGCATGCTTTGTAGGCTCGTTCAATCTACTTCCTTGGCGTGTTTCCCCTTGTGGTGGTAAGTAATTCTTGCCCAATTTCCGGTTTTTCATTCTTAAATTCCCTCTTTGGTTTCTTGAATTGTATGGGCTGTTTCAACTCGATTTTTATGCCCAAATTCTTCAATTTTTGGGGCATGCACTCCTATGATCATGGTGATCATTTTGTATGCTTTCATTTTTGGTTTTGGGTTGTGGGCCCTGCAGTCCCTCTTTGGACCTGAATTCCAGCCCGTCTATTCTTATAGCATTATGGGTACCATTAGTCTTGTATTAATGCCTAGATTATTGTGTTGATAGTGGTTTAGCGACTTGGAGCTTCCTGTAGTAGTTCGAGCTTGGACGATGTTGTCCCCGCAGCTAGTCATCGGACGACAAGTAGGTTATGGTCTTCCCTACCTAGACTCTGCATATATAGGCTATAACTGCATTAATTAGCATCCTTAGGTTGGCTTTCTAGGTTGGTACCTTCAGACCTTGTCCGCCTTTTCTGTCTATTTATTTCATACATTGATTTTAGTATTCATGTAGTATTGTACATTACCCTTGTGGTCCTGTGCGGCCTTGTATTGACTCTGACTCATAGATAGTGGGTTATTTGGAAATGTTCGCGAGTCCCGGACATCTAAATATTGCTTTAGGCTGGCTATCTGTGCTGTAGAACTGATCATGCCTGTGCAAGGCCGGTAGGGATATTTGTGAGCCATTATGGGCTAAGTTATATTGGTTGCTAGCATATCATTCATGCAAAGGTTTTCTGCATATTTTACTATTGATTTGGCTTTGGGCCGACTATAAACACTTTTCTAATACTTGCATGGCCCCGAAAGCCCATTTTTGGTATTACGACTTTGAAATAGTTTTGAAACAGGCTTTTATGAAACCTCTTGGAGAAAAAAGGATATTACGATGATTTGATTACCAATTTTCACTTATACTAGGCTCGGTTGTGCCAGAGTGCTAGGCTTAATTTACTACTATTTTAGATCTGGATACGTGTCGGGCACCCTGTTTAGGGATTTTGACACCTGATTACTGATTTAGACCTATAGATACTTCGGGCACCCTTTATAAGGGTTACTAAGAATTGGCTAGTATTTTAGTCCCGGTTCAATCCTGGGTATGTACTTTGAGGTTTTGACTTTCTGAGATTTTGCATTCATTACTATATGTGGTTGCGGACCTCCATGGGCCCTGTCGTTCCCAGGTTTTTTGCTATAGGCTAATGCACACGCCAGGAGGAGGGGTATACGGTATAGGATGAGGTATAGTGGGCACGTCCCACCATGGGTCCTTTGGCCGGGCCTACGGGTGCCGGGGGAGATTCATATAGGGTTACTATCACCGGTCTATCATCATCATCATGCATACTTTAATCGGATTCCACCCTTGTTTGTTGCGTGTTCAGTGTATGCTCTGGTTGTATGGGCAGCCGGAGGGTTTGTTTTCACTTGATTGTGTTCCTCGGTTATATGGGCGGCCATTGGGACTGTAGGTAGTTTATATTACTCTTGTTGCTTTATAGAGCTGGTTATGGTCCTTGTTTCTTGGTTGTTTAGCAGTTATTAGCATGTTGAGGCTTCAGTTGTGGGATTTTGATTATTGATAGGGCTAGTGAATCCTACATTATTGAGGCACTTTTGTATGGCCTTTTGAGCGGATTATGAGTTTGTGTTTCCATTCTTATCATGATTTTGAGTGGTATTTATCAGTTATTATGGTTTAATTATTCCATCCTAGGGTTGTACTTGTGAGGTGGATTCCTATTTATGCTATCTTGAAGTTGGATTGGTATTATGATTTCCTTATGCTCGTTGATTCCATCTTGAGTATGTTAAATTGCTTTCCTTCTTTTCCTTTTACTTGAGGTTACCAGTACACCACCATGTTTCTAAACTCTCTCCTTTTATATACTATTATTGCAAGGATTTCAGGTGCGTTCTTCTTTCTTATACCTGTGTTTCTGTGTTATGTATATCTTCTGTGCTAGCATTGTTTGCTTATAACACTTGGTTGTTCTTTCTCCATGCTAGTTCCTTATGCTTTATCTATTGCTTCCGTTAATGCTTTCTTTGTATCTGCTACTTACTGTTGTTATATCTTATATGCGCTCGTTGACCAATGATGCCTACTGGGTACACATTGCTTAGCAATTGGTGCTCATACTACACCTCTACATCTTTCTTGTGCAGATATTAGTTGAGCTTTCATCGTTGATCGCATTGGAGACTCGTGCAACTTTTGGATATTCGAGACTAGGGTGAACGCCTGACAGTTAGGGTTTGACCATATCTCATCTTTTGTACTATTACTCTTTGCATATTCGGAGACAGTTGTACTTATCTTTTGTTACTTCTCGCACTTGTATTCTATTAGAACCTTCTTTATTATCGATACCAAGTCTTGAGGTTGGTGTAGTTTCATATTGCATATATATTTGGGTTAATTCCTTCTGCGTTGTCTTATCTTTATATTCTGCTTCTGCTTACATTCTGCTTATTATGCATATTGGATAGGTAGTATCCCATTACTAACTGTTTTGGGCTACGGGAAGTGGTTCTCCTACTGGGAGGTTGTATGTGCCATCATGACCTGAGAAATTGGGTCGTGACAGCTTGGTATCAGAGCTCTAGGTTCACCGGTGTTATGGTACAGAAGCAAGTGTCTACGTAGAGTCTCATGGATCGATACGATGACGTCTGTATCCTATATGCAGGAGGCTACATGGCATTATTAGGAAAAGTTTCATCTTTTTGGCTCCTTATCGTGCGTTCCTGGCTCTATTGACTTCTAAAACCTTGGTTGTTTCATTCCTTCTCATATGCCTAAGACGAGTTCGACAGCGGTTGGTGTCAAGGCTTTTGCGACTGTTTCTTCGGTGCTTCCGTCAGCGCCAGGACTTCAGAGCGAGAGTTTACCGCATCATATAGGGGGTGTGGGGTCAGCCCAGCCTCTGATTAGATTCACAGCTACCCCAGTTCTTCAGGACACCATGGCTAGGACTCTGAGTCCTCCAGTGAGTGTTTCAATACCCAATTTTATGAGTGGTGCTCCAGTTAGGATTGAGTTCCTAGTTCTGTAGTAGGGTTGTATATCGGTGTTGGACTATGAGGTGAGATTTCACGAGATGGTTAAGAGTACTGCTAGGACTGTGCCTTCAGAGTTTGATAGGGTTCAGAGCATCATTGGAGGTTTGATTTCACCGCTCCATTTGGAAATCGAGCATTTGGTTATAGTTGGGACGACCTTCCTTCAGGTAGTGGATCATGCTTGGGCTATTGAGGGTCTATTCCATGAGGCTTATGGAGGCAGTGCTAAGAAACGTCATCACCAGGATAGTTTCTGAAGTTCTCAGACTCGAGGTAGGGGATTCTCCACCAGAGATAGGTTCCATTGCTTCTTATCTACCAGGCCAATTTTGGTTTCTCCACAGGTTTCAGAGGGTGGTGGTACAGGATGTGTTAAGCTTAGTGGTATGGGTCAGACTCTGAGAGGTTTGTATTCAGGTTGTGTAGGTTGTGGTGGCCAATCAGGTATAGCGAGATCTTCCCATCTGACTTCATTCCATGGGTCTTGCTTTCAGTGCGGTGTGCATGGGAACTTTGCTAGGGATTGTCCTATGATCCCACTTTCCAGTTAGTAGGGTCAGGATAGCCAGCAGGTCTATAGTGGTTCAGGTATCCGTCCAGAGTTGATAAGCACCGTGATTCAAAGTAGGGCTTCTTCGGGTTGCTATAGTTGTGGAGTGATGGGACATTATTCTAGAGATTATCCCCGTCGAGGGATGATAGCACCTTCATCTTTGACTACTTTGGCCAGTGTTAGACACCATCAGTCTAATGCCCCTCTTGGTGGGACCTAGGTAGAGGTTCCTGATATTGCTGCTCCAGGTAAGGCTTTTATTACCTTCGACTTGTGATAGTACTATTCGCGATGCGCTTTCTTCCCTTCTATCATTTATTTGCTTATATGCCTACCTGCTACTTGTTTATTTGTGTGACTACCTGAGTTGTAGTTTTTAAGCATTTTTTTCTTGGTAGTTTATTACTTAGTAGTGGATAGGGTGAGTTATCCTTGTGAGGTGTTTACCCGGAGTTGTAGCTCATGGGCAGTTCTTAGTAGTCTTTTTTTTGGTTGGGTTTGTTTCCTATTTCATTGTGGCTCTAGACTTGTGTTGAGTTTTCTTTGTTGAGCGGTCCTAGATGGTTGTTGCCTAGGCTATTATCTAGCATTTGCTAGAAGTCCTTGTGTTGGTTTGGTGTTACCGGTGGTTATGCCGGAGTTTGAACTTCTGCCTTAAGTTGAGAGGTGTTGGTTATGCTAGCATGCATTGATTGGTTTGGCTTTCTTAGGTGTCTAGAGTCAACCCTCCTTGTTTGGTTGGTTTAGGAGGTTGGCAGGTATGTGGGTTGTTCCCATAGTCTTCCTCAGTTTCTTATCCAATTGGGTTGTATTATTGTTTCCCCAGTTCTAGTTGGAGTGAGTTTCGATCGTAGTTCTCTGGTTGAGAGTTTGATTATGGCATTGTGGTTGAGTATTGACTATGGAATTGTGGCTAAGTGTTGCCAGTAAGAGTTGTAAGAGCTAAGGGAACAACTCCACAGTCTTCTGAGAAACAAATTTTGGAATTTAGTGTATCCTTGGAAAAGGGTTTCGTTTGGGTTGCGAAGGAGGATGATGACTCCTTATGTGTATGTATGTGTTCTAGTAGCTGATCGAGGTGGTGACTGGGGGTTTTCTTTGATTTGTATGCTGGTGATTTGCGTCGACCGAGTTCAAGTTGCGGTGTCATTCCTTTGATAGATTTAAGATTAGAATTCCTTCCAGTCCGAGATTGAGGCAATGGTCACTCCCAGTACTACCTTTGGGAGCTTATTGCATCGACCTTGGCTTCCTTGTTATCTTCTTGGGGGAAAACAAGATTCAGTAGCATCTACGGATTGGGAAAATTGTGCATTCATGGCCTAGTTAGCTCCAGTTCTATTAGTGCTCTTCGGTGGTGGATGAGTTTACTCGTGGGTTCGGCAGGAGCATCATTTGGTAAACCGGTGATGGGTTTCAGGATCATGGCTTAGCAGACTACTTTGGGTGGTTCATGGAATTTCCCTTTGGTTGCATCATCCTTGTGCCGAAAGGTAGTGGGTGCGGGAAACTTAGCTTCTCTATTTCCATTTTGGAGTGGTAGTTAGTCTTGGACACCTAGTCCTTGGCTAACCTTTGTGTTGGGATGGACATTCTAGATTTTGGTGGTGTTCTAGATAATACGAGATTACTTCTACTATGGTTGGACAGACTCAGTGGCGTAAGTTTGAGACTCTGCAGTGGTGTATGCTATATGTGATCAGGTTGTGTGGTTTGAGGCTAGCGAGGCTATTTTGAGTTCTAATAGTACATTGAGATTGATCATCTCCTTCGTTGCCGAGAGTTTGTAATGCCTGTTTAGTTGGGTCTTCAAGGGTTGTCTTTAATGTGGGGTTCCAGTGTTGGTTAGACTCGGCCCGGATGGACTAAAAGTTTGGTATGTGGTATGCTTAAAGATGGTTGGGTTGTGTGATGATACAGTAGAGCGGTTAATTTGAGCCAAAAGGGTGAGTTGAAGGTTGTAACACTCCAGAACTTCCAGCCCAAACTTAGCTCAGAAAACCAGAAGAAAAATAAAAAAATTCCAACTGTCAGTAGGAATCACGAGTTGAACCCACGACCCGTGGAAGTTTCCACGAGTCATGGACTGGATTCGTAGAATCAGATCAAAGAACTGGCAATTCCTCTATGAACCATAATTGGGTTCTACTGATCGTGGAAGGATCCACGAGCCGTGAACCCAAGTTGTAGAGCCAAACCTGAGGCCAACCATTTCTCTGAGAACCACGAATAGGTTCTACGGACCGTGGAAGGTTCCACGGGTCGTGAACCCAAGTCGTGGGACTCAAACCCGCAGCTAGAAAAAAAGGGCCAGGAACAACGACAGGGTTCCACGAGCCATGGAAGTTTCCATGAGTCATGGAACCCATCCGTGAAACCTGAGTCGCGAATTCCAGCAGTTTTCTTTTAAATTTTCTCAGGGGAATTCCAGACTTTTCCAATATTTTTTAATGCCTAAACTATGTCGTTTTAACTACTTTAAGCCTAATTAATTAGTCAAAAACTACCTAAAACCTCTATTCTCCTAAATATCATCAGACTTAAAAAGAAAAGAAAAGAAAGAGGCGACTGTTTTCTCTCAAGAATAGGCAGAGGTCTTCTTCAAGTTCAGCCCCAAAATCCAAAGGAATTCTCTGTAGTTTTTTCTCCAGATATGTGGGATTTCACTAGTGGGTTCCTTTCACCCATTAGGTCCCTAGAACTCAGCAAGATCCTTCAGTGTTTCCATGATTGATTAGACCTAGGGTTCATAAACCTTAGAGTTTTCTTTGCTATTCAGATGCTATAATTTATATGATGCTTAGTTTATGTTTCTTGGAAAATTACTACAGTTCATGTATAGAATTCAGAACCCTAGCTTGTGATAATTTTTAGTACTTCATAAATTATGCTTGCTAGGCAGATCAGTAAGATAATCATGCTTCAGAATTTAAATGTCATATCCTTTAGTATGTTTATGTGCATTCTCAGATTATATCAGTATTTTGAGCTATCCAGTGTTAAGTTGCATGTTAGCTTACATTCAGTAAGGAGTAGACTTAGCACCGAGCGAACTAAGGGATGAAGGCTCACCCGTCAGCTTTAGGCTGAGACCTTTAGTAGCAATCCCTGAGTTCCAGAACTACGGCGCCACCGTAGGTTCTAAAAGGATCACCGTCATATTAGGCTTGACAACCTCATCCCTTGTGGACATCAGTTTAGTGGATCTACGTCAGACTTGTTTGTACCCTTGGCAAGGTATGAACACCCTTCCACCCAGGGTTTCAAGTTTTCCCCATAGTTAGCTCAACTTGGGGTATGTCAGTTAATAGTATCTCCCACAGTCAGACTCATATTGCATTGACCTCATATTCAGTTACTCAGTTCATCATGTGAAATACTCATGATATTTATTTGGTCATTGCATCTTAGCTTACTTCTCAGTTTATGCTTCAGTATATATATTTCCATGTTCAGTTGTTATGTTGTGCAGCTTAGTTCATATCCCGCATGCTCAGTACATTCCAAGTACTGAAGCATACTTTTTGTGCTACATCATTTTATGATGTAGGTTCAGGCGCTCAGTATCCAGATCGCGCTTAGGTCGGTTTCCATTCCATACTCCACAGCTACAGTGGTGAGTCCTCTTAGTTCGAGGATGATAGACATGCTTTACCTTTCAGTTTTATTATTTCAATTTTCAGATTGTTAGAGTTAGCAGGGGGCATGTCCCAGCAACTCATCTCGGTTAAAGGCTTTCAGACATAGACTAGTTTTCAGCAGTTATTGTTGTTGTTTTCAGTCAGCACTATACTATTTATATATTTCATATATTTAGATATTTGGGTTCTTTACCGTTCCAGTTATTAAATTGTTTTTAGCTTCTGCATAGTGCATGTTTTCAAAATTGAACTTGTATAGATATGCCATACCATGGGTTAGCTTGGGGTCACTTGTGACACTAAGCACTATGTTGCATCCAGGGGGTATCCTCGGGGTCTGACAAACTTAGTATCATAGCATAAGGTTCAAGTGTCCTAGGGTGTCTGAAATCCGCGTCAAGTAGAGCCTTCTTCATGGGTGTGAAGCGCGCCACACTTATGGGAGAGGAGCTATGAGATATCATTAGGAACAACTTCCATTCCTTCTTTTCCAATTCGTGCTATAGAGTATAAACTCTATTTAGTTTCCTTCTATTCTAACTCATGCTCTTTGCATTTCAGAAAAAATACCTCCCAGAAGAGCTAACGCTAGGAATCAGCCAGCTCCAGCAAACCCTCTGAATGAGCAAGTCACGCATGCCAAATTCAGGGCTGCTTTCCAGGTTCTTGCCCAGGCCATGACCGCCCAGGTCAATCAGCAGGCTGCGGCACCAGCTCCACCTCAGATTAACACTGCTGCCGCCAGGATTCGAGATTTCACACGGATGAACCCTCCAGAGTTTCATGAGTCCAGGTCAGAAGAGGATCCCTAAGAGTTCTTAGATGATATTCAGAAGATGACATACATTATGGGTGTCACTCCAGTCGAGGGTGCAGATTTGGCCGCCTATTAGTTGAAGGGAGTGGCCTACACTTGGTACCAGCAATGGAAGGAATCTCATTGTGCCAATGCAGGACCACTGACTTGGAACTTTTCAAGACAGCTTTTCTAGACCGGTTCTTCCCACTAGAGTTCAGGGAGGCCAAGGTTTAGGAATTCATCAATCTGAAGGAGAATGACATGAGCGTGAAGGACTATGCTTTCAAGTTCACTCAGCTATCCAAGTATGCTCCACTGATAGTAGCTGACTCTAGAGCTCGTATGAGCAAGTTTGTATCTGGTGTATCAGATGAGGCAGTCAAAGAGTGCAAGACTGTCATGTTGATTAAGGATATAGACTTCTCGAGGTTAGTTATTTATGCCCAGCAGATTGAAGAGGAGAAGATCAAGGAAAAGGGGGGAGATTCTAAGAGGGCTAGGACAGGTGACTTTAGCTACTCTCAGCAGAGATTAGAGGGTGGCAATCGCTCTCAGTTCCATCAGATGAATTCAGCTCCAACTCCATCTTCTGCTAGTGCCCCAGCACCTAAGTTCAAGAAGGATCGATGGGATAGAGCGTCTGGCTCTGAGTCCCAAGGTACGATTACTAGCGGGCGCACTCATCTAATATGTAAAAAGTGTGGTAGGAACCACCAAGGTGAGTGCATGGCATGTAGTGGGAATTGTTTTAGGTGTGGTAAGCCAGGTCACAGGATGAAAGAGTGCCCTAAAAAAATTAAAAGGGCAGGGATACTTGTTTGCAGACTCAGACTGGTTCTACATCAGCTCCAGCAGGTCGTCCCAGGTGGTGGTCAGTGCCAGAACAGGTTGTATTCTCTTCAAACTCGACAGGACCAGGAGGATTCTCCCAATGTGGTCACAAGTACGTTGCAAGTCTTCCATTTAGATGTTTATACACTGTTAGACCCAGGTGCTACACTTCCCTTTGTAACTCCTTATATAGCAGTAAACTTCGGTGTCAATCCAGAAATCCTCCCTGAACCCTTCTCAGTGTCTACTCTAATCGGTGACCCAGTTATAGCTAGGCGGGTATAAAAGAAATTACCATGTCATAGTTTCCCAGAAAGTCACCTCAGCAGATCTTGTAGAGTTAGAAATGGTAGAATTTGATATCATTCTAGGCATGGATTAGTTACATTCCTGTTATGCCTCAGTCGACTGTAGAACTAGGGTCGTTTGGTTTCAATTCCCAAATGAGCCAGTGTTAGAATGGAAGGGTAATGACTCAGTGCCTGTAGGTCGTTTCATCTCCTACCTTAAGGCTAGAAAAATAATTTTCAAAGGGTATATCTATCACTTTTTTTGGGTTAAGGATTCAAACTCTGAAACCCCAACTCTTGAGTCAGTTCTAGTAGTAAGTGAGTTTCCAGAAGTGTTCCCAGAAGATCTTTCCAGAGTTCCTCCAAAAAGGAAATCGACTTCAGAATAGATCTCCTTCCAGATACCCAGCCTATTTCGATTCCTTCTTATAGAACGGCTCCAGTTAAGCTTAAGGAATTGAAAGAACAGCTGAAAGAACTTCTAGATAAGGGCTTCATCATACCTAGCATATCTCTATAGGGCGCACCAGTATTGTTCGTACGTAAGAAAAATGGTTCTCTCAGAATGTGCATTGACTACCATCAGTTGAACAAACTCACAATCAAGAATAAATATCCCATCCCGAGGATTGATGACTTGTTCGACCAACTTCAGGGTGCTAGTTGCTTTTCTAATATAGACCTTAGATCTGGCTATCATCAGCTCAGAGTCAGAGGTAGTGACATCCCGAAGACAGCCTTCAGGACTCAGTATGGTCACTATGAATTTGTAGTTATCTCTTTTGGACTAACCAATGCTCCAACAGCTTTCATGGATTTAATGAACAAGGTGTTCAAGAAGTATTTGGACTTAATCGTTATCGTCTTTATTGATGATATCCTCGTTTATTTTTAGAATGAGGAAGAGTATGCAACTCATCTGAGGGTTGTTTCGCAAACTCTCAAAGACCGCCAGTTATTTGCCAAGTTCAGTAAGTGTGAGTTCTGGTTGAAATCAGTCGCTTTTCTTGTTCATGTGGTATCCGGTGAAGGGATCCGAGTGGATTCTCAGAAAATTAAGGCAGTAAAGCATTGGCCCAGACCCATCTCTCTGACAAATATCAGAAGTTTCATAGGTTTGGCTGGTTATTACATGAGGTTCGTAAAATGATTTTCATCCATAACTACCCCATTGACCAAGTTGACTCAGAAGAAGGTCAAGTTTCAGTGGTCAGACGAGTGTGAGAATAGTTTCTTGGAACTGAAGACTAGGTTGACTACAGCTCCTGTATTGACTCTACCAGAGGGTTCAGATGGTTATGTGGTTTATTGCGATGCGTCCAGGGTCGTCCTAGGTTGTGTTTTGATGCAGCAAGGTAAGGTCATAGCTTATGCTTCCAGACAGCTTAAGGTCTATGAGAAAAACTACCTGACTCATGACCTAGAGCTTGCAGCAGTGGTGTTTGCCCTAAAGATTTGGAGACACTACTTGTATGGTGTTCATGTTGATGTATTCAAAGATCATAAGAGCCTCCAGTATGTGTTCACCCAGAAAGAGTTGAATCTTCATCAGAGGAGATAGCTTGAGTTCCTCAAAGATTATGATATGAATGTGCTCTACCGTCCGGGTAAGGCCAACATAATGGATGATGCTCTCAGTAGACTGACTATGGGTAGCATATCACATGTTGAGGAAGAGAAGAGAGAATTAGCCAGAGATGTTCACCGGCTTTCTCACTTAGGAGTTTTCCTTATGGACACATCACATGGTGGTGTGATAGTCCAGAATGGATCAAAATCTTCATTGGTAGCAGAGGTTAAGGAGAAACAAGATAGTGACCCTATATTGCTTCAGCTGAAGGGTACAGTTCATCAGCAGAGAGTTGAGGTTTTCTCCCAAGGGGTATATGGTGTGGTTCGTTATCAGGGTCGCTTATATGTTCCTAAGGTGGGTGAGTTGAGGCAACAGATCCTTATAGAATCCCATAATTCCAGATATACCATCCATTCAGGTGCCACTAAGATGTACCATGATCTATGGGAAGTCTATTGGTGGAACGGCATGAAGAGGGACATCACTGATTTTGTGGCTAAGTGTCCCAACTATCAGCAGGTTAAGGTAGAATATCAGAAACCAGGAGGTGTGACTCAGGAGATTAGCATTCCTACTTGGAAGTGGGAAGTGGTCAATATGGATTTCATTATGGCTTTACCTCATACTCGCAGATAGCATGACTCTATTTGGGTGATAGTATACAGAGTCACTAAGTCAGCTCACGTTTTGGAAGTCAAGACTATAGATTCAGCGGAAGATTATGTCAGACTCTACATCAACGAGATAGCCAGGTTGCATGGGGTTCCCCTTTCTATCATCTCATATAGAGGTCCTCATTTTACATCTCATTTCTGGAAGTCTTTTCAGAAAGGTCTTGGTACTCAGGTGAAACTTAGCACAACATTTCATCCACAGATGGATGGTCAGGCAGAGCGTACCATTCAGACCTTAGAGGACATGTTGAGATCTTGCGTGATCATTTCAAAGGTAGTTGGGATGATCACCTATTTCTCATAGAGTTCGCCTACAATAACATCTTTCACTCCAGTATTCAGATGGCCCCATATGAGGCACTCTATGGCCATAGGTGTAGATCACCGGTTGGTTGGTTCGAAGTAGGTGAAGCAGCCTTGGTTGGACCGGGTTCAGTATATGACGCTATGGAGAAGGTTCAGCTCATCAGAGAAAGATTGAAAATAGCTCAGAGTCATCAAAAGTCCTATGCAGATATAAGGAGAAGGGACTTAGAGTTCGAGATTGATGATTGGGTTTTCTTGAAGATGTCACCCATGAAGGGTGTAATGAGATTTGGCAAGAAATGGAAGCTCAGTCCCCGATATATAGGTCCTTACATTATCTTGAAGGGGATTGGTAATGTGACCTATGAGTTAGAGTTTCCAGCAGAACTAGCAGCGGACTATTCAGTCTTTCACTTTTCTTTGTTGAAGAAGTGTGTTGGTAATCCGACAATGATAGTGCCTTTAGAGAGTATGGTTGTAAAGGATAGCCTCCCCTATGAGGAGGTTTCAGATGAGATTCTTGACCATCAGGGACATAGGTTGAGAAATAAGGTTGTCGCTTCAGTAAAAGTTTTGTGGAGGAATGAGTCTGTAGAGGGAGCTACTTGGGAAGCAGAAGTATCCATGATGGCCAAGTACCCCCACCTCTTTTCTTCCAATTCAGTTTCAGCTTGAGGTAATAGTTCCTCTCTAGTCTCTCAGATTAATTTTGGGTAATTCAGTCTCAGTACCTTGTTCCCTCAGTCATCCTTGCATTTCAACATAATTGCATGTTCATGGAGCTTAGTCCAGTTAGATATCAGTTTCTAGTAATCAGTTGATAGGGATTGCAGCTCTTCCCCTCCAAACTCAGCTTGTTTAGTCTTCATTCGAGGACGAATGATCCCAAGGGGGAGATATTGTAACACTCCAGAACTTCCAGCCCAAAATTAGCTCAGAAAACCAGAAGAAAAATATATTTTTTTCCAACTGTCAGCAAGAATCATGAGTTGAACCCATGACCCATAGAAGTTTCCATGAGTTGTGGACTGAATTCGTGGAATCAGATCAGAGAACTGGAAATTCCTCTGAGAACCACGATTGGGTTCTACGAACCGTGGAATGATCCACCAGCCATGAACCCAAGTCGTGGAGCCAGACCTGAGGCCAGCCATTTCTCTGAGAACCACGAATGGGTCCTACGGACCGTGGAAGGTTCCATAGGTCGTGAACCCAAGTCATGATACTCAGACCCGTAGCTAGAAAAAAAGGTCTAGGAACCACGACAGGGTTCCACGAGCCGTGGAAGTTTCCACGAGTCGTGGAACCATCCGTGAAACCTGAGTCGCGAATTCCAGCAGTTTTCTTTTAAATTTTCTCAGGGGCATTCCAGACTTTTCTTACCTCTTTTAATGCCTAAACTACGTCGTTTTGACTACTCTAAGCCTAATTAATTAGTCAAAAACTACCTAAAACCTCTATTCTCCTAAATATCATCAGACTTAGAAATAAAAGAAGAGAAAGAGGCGACTATTTTCTCTCAAGAACAGCCAGAGGTCTTCTTCAAGTTCGCCCCAAAATCCAAAGGAATTCTCCGTAGTTTCTTTTCCAGGTATGTGATATTTTACTAGTGGGTTCCTTTCACCCATTAGGTTCATAGAACTCAGTCAGATCATTCAAGTTTTCCATGATTGATTAGACCTAGGGTTCATACACCTTAGAGTTTTCTTTGCTATTCAGATGCTATAACTTATATGATGCTTAGTTCATGTTTTTTGGAGAATTACTACAATTCATGTATAGAATTTAGAACCCTAGATGGTGATAATTTTCAGTACTTCATAAATTATGCTTGCTAGGCAGATCAGTCAGATAATCATGCTTCAGAATTTAAATGACATATCCTTCAGTATGTTTTTGTGCATTCTCAGATAATATCAGTATTTTGAGCTATCCAGTGTTATAGTTGCATGTTAGCTTACATTCAGTTGGGAGTAGACTTAGCACCAAGCAAACTAAGGGATGAAGGCTCACCCGTCAGCTTTAGGCTGAGACCTTTAGTAGCAATCCCTGACATTAATAACTACGACGCCACCGTAGGTTCTAAAGGGGCCACCCATCATATTAGGCTTGACACCCTCATCCCTTGTGGATATCAGTTTAGTGGATCCACGTCAGACTTGTTTGTACCCTTGGCAAGGTATGAACACCCTTCCATCTAGGGTTACAGGTTAGCCCCATAGTTAGATCAACTTGGGGTATGTAGGTTAATAGTATCTCCCACAGTCAAACTCATATTGCATTGACCTCATATTCAGTTACTCAGTTCAGCATTTTATGTACTCATGATATTTATTTGATCATTGAATCTCAGCTTACTTCTCAGTTTATGCTTCAGTATATATATTTCTATGTTCAGTTGTTATGTTGTTCAGCTTATTTCATATCCCGCATGCTCAGTACATTCCAAGTACTGACGCATACTTTTATGCTACTTTATTTTATAATGTAGGTTCAGGCGCTCAGTATCCAGATTGTGCTTAGGTCGGTTTCCAGTCCGTACTCAGCAGCTACATTGGTGAGTCCTCTTAGTTGCATCTAGGAGGTAGCCTCGAGGTATGACAAAGGTATATGCAGAAATTCTACATCTAGCTGGAGACCTTGAAACCCCAGGCACCTTTTTCCCTTGCCTTTGGGGTGATTTGACTTGATATTCATGGCATGGTGGACTTTTTCCTGAGGTGAGATTAGTAAGGCGATTTCAAATCCAAATGGTGTTCGAGTATTCAGAGTAGCAGCAGTGTTTCTTAGAGTTGGGAGCTTACTGATGGTTACGGACTTTGTGGTAGTCTTACCATACTTCTTGAAGGATGTTGGTTTTAGTTTGGGTCTGTTGGGAAGGTTTCCCTGGTTCATTCGCTTCCAGTTGATTCAGACTTGGCACGGTGCAGCAACGTTGGGTTCATTCTATAATTTGGAAGTTTTTTCGTCAACACAAGGTGTTCATACATGCTTTCCTAACCATGGTGTGCAAAATTCAATCAGGTTTAGATGGGTTGTTCAGTTGGGTTCAGTTATCGAGTTTGATATTTGCAAAAGTGTTCGTTCATTGGTTGATGGTCAGTCAGGGCAGGTAACTCTAGTTTTTGATGATATGCTCTGGGTTGTGATTTTGGGTGTCAAAGGTTAGTAGACTATAGTTTTTCTTGGAAGGAGTTTGAGCAAAAAGGGTGACTTCATTTGTGGTAGAATATAAACAAGATTTGTGGATCTCTGATGTGTCAGTTGATGCTTCGAGGGTGGTTTGAGTGTTCGATTTATGTGAAACTTCCTGTTTGTAGTGCAAAAGGATTCAGTTCAGAATAATAGGGTTTTATGGACCAGCGGGTTCATGACTTAGAGTTTTGGTTGTTGGCTTTTCTGGTAAACTTGGTTGTGGTTTCGAAGATTCGAGTTATGTGTGTTGATTGCCTTGCTTCTCTAGTTTTAGTGGTGTGTTGGTGCTTATCGATGGAGATTCTCGAGGATTTAGTTTGGGTTGGCAAATCTTTGGAGATTTGGAGTTTGAGTATGGAATCTAGCTTGGCTAGTAATGAGTTTTAGGCTTGGTTGCATTTTGTGGTTTCGTTCTGTTGGGTGTTGTTCGGTCGAGGAGGCTACCCGGGTTGTTCGAGAGTGTAGTGCAGGCTTTGCATCCGCTATTCTTTTAATCTCTGGTGTTTTCTTCTTTCCTGACTTTCGAGGATGAAAGTCTTTTTAGTTGTGGATGATGTAATGACCCTTCTGGTTATTTACGCATTTTTGCCTTTTTTGTACTGTTAAAGCTTGCCTGTAGTGGCCCCAAGTCATTATGGCTTGTTGGGATGGGTAGTTCTATGCCCGGGACGTCTATTTGGTCTTTTTGGCCGTTTCTTATTTTAGAGCTTTAAACTTTTTAAATCATTGACTTCGGTCAACATTCTTGGTGAAGGTGCTCAGAATCGAATTCTGACAATTTTGTTAACTCCGGAGCATGGACTTTGGTCTAGTAGGACATTTGGTCTGGATCCGGGAGCTTTTTAGCTTGGAATTCTCTCTCGTTCTGTGTTTTCAGGACAGTTTGCCTTGCCTGGTTGACTTTGGTCAACACTTGGAGAAGACTGCCTCGGATGAAAATTCTGCCAGTGTTGTTAGCTCCAAAACGTCAAGTTTAGGCTAGAGGAACCATTGGTTCAAGTCCCGAGGCTTCTGGACTTGATTTTGGCCATTGGGTTCCGTTTTGGAAATAGTTGGCCTAAGGTTGATCTTTGGGAGTAGGGCTCACTTTTCCTTAAATCGACCTCCGATGAAATTTTAGTCGATTTAATTAGATCAAAAATGTCATTTCTAGTTGAATAGCTTGGGTCGTTTATGTTCACGGGACCCCGCATGCATTCTCGAGGGTCCATCAAAGTTGGAAATCTTGTTGGTGGGTTATTGGCAGTTGGTTGCTGTCATAGCACCAGCTTGCCCTTTGCCTACGCGGTGGGCTGGCTGCCTACGCGCAGCCTTGGACCAGCCGCCCAACCTTTTGCCCTTCGCCTATGCAGGCCTTGGCCACATTCGCGTAGGCATGGTAGCCCACCCCATCTTTTTAGCCTTCGCGTACGCGGGCCTTGGCCAAGTTTGCATAGGCCATGGCAGCTGCCCCTCCATTTTTGTCTTTGCCTAAGCGGCGCCTTGGCCGCGTTCGCATAGGCCAAGGCCAGCAGCTATTTTAATTCTTGGCCTTCATTTCTCCAGCCTTGTTCTTTATTATTTCCCAACTCATAACAACAAATACTCTCTACCAAAGTACTCCATTTCAGTCTTAGCTTGGGGAATTCAAATATCCATCAATAAATCTTGCTCCCTCGATTATTTGGTAAGTCTTCTTCCCCAAAGCTTACTTCTTCTCCTTTTGTTGGAAAACTCCATTGTTGTAAATTCTCAAAGCTTGGGAATTGCCTTGTAGAATCTGTTCCTTGTGATTGCATGCTTCGTGGGCTCGTTCAATCCACACCCTTGGCGTATTTCCCCTGGTGGTGGTAAGTAATTCTTGCCAAATTTATGGTTTTTCGTTCTTAAATTCCCTCTTTGGTTTCTTGAATTGTATGGGCTGTTTCAACTCGATTTTCATGCCCAAATTCTTTAATTTTCGGGGCATGCACTCCTATGATCATGGTGATCATTTTGTATGCTTTCATTTTCAATTTTAGGTTGTGGGCCTCGCAGGCCCGGTTTGGACCCAAATTTCAGCCCGACTATTTTTATAGCATTATGGGTATCGTTAGTCTTGTATTAACGCCTAGATTATTGTGTTGATAGTGGTTTCACGATTTGAAGCTTCCCGAAGCAGTCCGAGCTTGGATGATGTCGTCCCCACAGCTAGTCGTTGGACGACAGGTAGGTTATGGTCTTCCCTACCTAGACTCTACATATATAGGCTATAACTGCATTAAATAGCATCCTTGGGTTGGTTTTCTAGGTTAGTACCCTCAGACCTTGTCCGTCTTTTCTATCTATTTATTTCATACGTTGATTTTAGTATTCGTGCAGTATTGTACATTACCCTTGTGGTCCTGTGCGGCCTTGTATTGACTCTGGAATATAGATGGTGGGTTATTTGGGAATGTCCGCGAGTCCCAAACATCTAGATATTGCTTTAGGCTGGCTATCTGTGTTATAGAACTGATCATGCCCTGTGCAGGGCCGGTAGGGATGTTTGTGAGCCATTGTGGGCTAAGTTATACTGTTTGCGAGCATATCATTCATGCAAAGGTTTTCTGCATGTTTTACTACTGATTTGGCTTCGGGCCGACTATAAACACTTTTCTAATACTTGCATGGCCCCAAGGGCCCGTTTTCGGTATTATGACTTTGAAATAGTTTTAACCGGCTTTTATGAAACCTCTTAGAGAAAAAAGGATATTACGATGATTTGATTACCAGTTTTCACTTATACTAGGCTCGGTTGTGCCAGAGTGCTAGACTTGATTTACTACTATTTTAGACACGGATACATGTCGGGTACCCTGTTTAGGGATTTTGACACCTGATTACTGATTTAGACCTTGAGATACTTCGGGCACCCTTTATAAGGGTTACTGAGATTTGGCTACTGTTTTAGTCCCGACTTAATCCCGGGAATGTACTTTGAGGTTCTGACTCTCTGAAATTTTGCGTTCATTACTGTATGTGGTTGCGGACCTCCATGGGCCCTGTTGTTCCTGGGTTTCTAGCTACGGGCTGACGCACATTCCAGGAGGAAAGGTATATGGTGTAAGATGAGATATAGCGGGCATGTCCCACCATGGGTCCTTCGATCGGGCCTACGAGTGTCGAGGGAGGTGCATACAAGGTTACTATCACCGGTTCTATCATCATCATCATGCATACTTCACTCGAATTCCACCATTGTTTGTTGTGTGTTCAGTGTTACGCTCCAGTTTTATGGGCGACCAGAGGGTTTGTTTTCACTCGATTACGTTCCTCGGTTGTATGGGCGGTCATTGGGACTGTAGGTAGTTTATATTACTCTTGTCGCTTTATAGAGATGGTTATGGTCCTTGTTTCTTGGTGGTTTAGCGGTTATTAGCCTGTTAAGGCTCCGATTATGGGATTTTGATTATTGAGAGGGCTAGTGAGTCCTCCATTATTGAGGCACTTTTGTGTGGCCTTCTGAGCGGATTGTGAGTTTCTGGTTCCATTCTTATCATGATTTTGAGTAGTATTTCTCGGTTATAGTGGTTTAGTTATTCCATCCTAGGGTTGTACTTGTGAGGTGGATTCCTGTTTATGCTATCTTGAAGTTGGATTGGTATTATGATTTCCTTATACTCGTTGATTCCATCTTGAGTATGTTAAACTGCTTTCCTTCTTTTCCTTTTACTTAAGGTTACCAGTATACCGCCATGTTTCTAAACTCTCTCCTTTTATATACTATTATTGCAAGGATTCCAGGTGCGTTCTTCTTTCTTACACATGTGTTTTTGTGTTATGTATATCTTCTGTGCTAGCATTGTTTGCTTATAACTCTTGGTTGTTCTTTCTCCGTGCTAGTTCCTTGTGCTTTATCTATTGCTTCTGTAACTGCTTTCTTACTATCTGCTACTTACTGTTGTTATATCTTATATGTGCTCAGTCGATCGATGATGCCTACTAGGTACCCGTTGCTTAGCAATTGGTGCTCATATTACACCTCTGCATCTTTCTCGTGCAGATATTAGTTGAGCTTTCGCCGTTGATCGTGTTGGAGACTCGTGCAGCTTTTGGGTAGTCGAGACTAAGGTGAGCGTCTGACGGTCGGGGCTTGACCATATCTCATCTTTTGTACTGTTACTCTTTATATATTCGGAGACAGTTGTACTTATCTTTTATTACTTCTAGCACTTGTATTCTATTAGAAGCTTCTGTACTATCGATATCAAGTCTTGGGGTTGGTGTAGTTTCATATTGTATATATATTCGGGTTAATTGCTTTCGTGTTGTCTTATCTTTAAATTCTGCTTCCGCTTACTTTTTGCTTATTGTGCGCATTAGTTAGGTAGTAGCCCATTACTAATCATTACGGGCTACGGGAAGTGGTTCGCCTACTGGGGATTGTAGGTGCCATCATGACCTGAGAAATTGGGTCATGACATTAATTGAGTCGTATGAACTTTTGGAAGAGTGTAAGGAGGAGGAGCAATGTGTCTATATTCTTGAATTTATTATGCTAAAATTGGAGAATTACATTCCTCACTTAAGGTTTAAAAAGTACAAAATTCGATATCCATTAATTGGGACCTTTATATTTATACCACCGCCCCTTGAGCATAGTAAAAAATTAGAAGAAAAAATTAGGGGTGCAATTCATAAGTTCTAAGTGGAAGAAAAAATAGTTCACTTGATTGTGTCGTGCCGCGATGTTAAATCAGGCGCTTATTAGGAGGCAACCCAATTTGTAGTATAGCTTCTTATTTTTATTTTTATAGTGTTATGTTTTTTTCTTTGTTTTGGTTTTTGGTTTTTGTGCAGATTAGGGGAAGTCTGAGTATCCAAATTTGAAGCTAAAGAATATGGTTGAGCTTAAGTGTGGGATCGCGCGGCCCTCGATGAAAAATTATGATCAATCATGTTGTTAGCTAGGCCCTAGAGGGCCTCAGGAAGTATCTCTCCTCCTCCTCCTCCTCCTCCTCCTCCTCCTCCTCCTATAAATTTCTTTCGGGACAATGCATGATTTTAAGTGTGGGGTGGAGAATCTTCCGATAATTGTAAGTTAAGGGTGAGTATGCCATAGGATTTTATTTTATTTGAACAAAAAACAAATACAAAAAGATTTTTTAAAATATTTTATTTTCCTTTTTTTAGTTTTTGTTAGTGGCATATTTCATCCACCCCTTGATTTTTCTTATGACCTCGGTTCTTTTCCGAGGGGGAGCCCTTTGAACCGGTTAAAAAAAATTATGAGTGACTTTTTAGGAATAGTTATTTTGGGGAGAAAAAGAAAAGACCACTGTTGGTACTTGTTTGATACTAGCATGGTTAGGCCTGAGTTTGAGTAATACTTTCCTGTGAATACTTGAGTATGAAATAAAATAGCAGACTTTTTGATACCTAGGCTCAAGGTAGTGACTTTGTATATAGCTTATTCTTATTTTGTAGTTTGCTATGACCCTGTCTATCTTAGAAGTAGAATTGATCCATCTTGATTGAGACTTGTGCCATGTGAGGTGAGGATTTCTTGCATATATTTCATGTTTTGCATCTTAGTCTAGAACTTGCCCTGCATGTTATTAAAGCAAAATAAAAGGCATTGCTCTGTTTAGAAGATGATATAGGCTTTCTTTGATATGTATTGTGAATTTTAGCATTTTCAAATATTATATCACTAGTTACCCCTTTGAGCCTATAGCCTTTCATTTGGTAGTCGTATTTCTTGCCTTGATTCTTTTATTGAATCCCTAGTTTTTGTACCATGCTTCCTTAAGCATTGTAGCATAGACTATGATAAAATTGTTAAATTTGAAGAAAAGTGATGATTGAGTGAAAAAGGTGACTAATGATAGCTACAAAGTGATGAAAAGGCCCTCTTAGAAAGAATGTGACTTGAAAAAAAAGGAGAGAAATTTCTTGAAAAAAATATATGATTGAAGCGTTCTCGATATGATGAGAATTACTAGTGAAAATAATTAAGAGAGAGCTGTAAAAAATGGGTAATGAAGTTCAAAAAGTACAAAGTGCTTAGGGAAGTATAAGTCACTATTATATAATTTTTTACCCGTCCCCTAGCCAATATTAGAACTCGTAAAAGTCCTATTTGATTCTATTAAATCATGCTTAATTAGTGGAGATGTACATAATGGGCAAGCCTATGGTTCTTTGTGCATACATGTGAATTCTTTTGGAAGTGCGAGAGTTGTTCTTTGATTAGAAGTCCTTAATTTATATTCGATTTTTTGAATTGAGTGTGTGGACGATTTCTTCTTGTGAGGGCACTTTTTTCATGATAAATAGGTGATTTTATTAGCTATCTTTGATAGAGTAGGTGAGCAAATTTAATTTGATGAGTTAAAGTCCATCTTTGAGGTTAGGAGGTTAGAAGTTTATTTTTGTTCTATATCTTGCATAATGATCGGGAAGTGTACTTGATATTATGATTTGTTACATGGCCTAATTGTTTGTATCAATCAAAGTGGTGGTATTCCTAGTTTTTTTAGATGAGCTCTAATCTTGTTCGAGGACGAACAAGAGTCTATGTGTGGGGTGTTGATGAGAGGCCAAAAATACATATATTTAGTCATTATTTACCTCATATTTAGTCTTTTTGTTATTATTTTTTGAGCATTGATTTTATGAATTGTTCTTATATTGGACGTTTTATGTGTAGAATTAAAATGGTGTCAAGATAAAGAAATTTAGAGAAGAAACCAATTTAAAATGAGAAATTATATAAGAAAATCAAGCAGACAGCTTAATGGATTAAGTTTTATATATATATATGAGCAGCCCATCAATATGCAATTGAAATTGCAATTCCAATTTAAGATTTCTACGTGGCACAAAAGGAAGACAAGAGGAAAAAGTTGAGGCGACTGCAGCAACAATTCACCGAGGCGGCGCAGGGATCAAGTTTCCAAAGTTAATTGAGTTTTGGTTTTTCAATTCGTTTTGAGCTCAGTTATTTTATTTGAGGCTTTTTTCTACATCTATAAATAGTCCATAAGGGTAATTTTGAGAAGAAAGAACCGAATGTATTTTTTTTACTTTTAACTTTGTAAGCTAGAAAGAGCTAAGAACTGTCGTGGAGGCCGGAGAATTTTAGTTTATTCTATTCTTCTCCTTTATTATTTATTTGTGTTCTTGGATTATTTTGCTACTTTGAAGTAATTTTCATGGTTAATACAAGTAAGTCTTTTATTATATATTATTCTATGATTCTTGCAAATATGAGTAGCTAAACACCATAACTAGAGTTGTGAAAACCATGATAAATTAACAAATGTAGGTTAAACAATTAATGATTCTAGAAAGGTGTTTATGCATGTATTGTTCTTCCCTTCGCTTTAATTGCTTTTTAACGATTGCAAATGTTAGAACTTGTCTTATTCTTACTTACCGGACCAAGGAGGTAACGAATGGGAAAAGGGTTGTTCACAATGGAGATTTGAGGCTATCAATCCTCATCTAGTAGCTTGATCTTGTCTGGGAATAGCTAATCTGGGATCAAGGATAAAGGTTAGTAAAGCATACACCCGCTACCGGACCAAGGCGCGTGGTGAAATTCATCTATCTAGGGGACCAACCATTTAGGTGAACCTAACTTACCGATCTTGCATGCTAAGCACTAGAATAGATCATTAATTGCATATACCTACTAAGTTATGAAACTACAGTCCTAGTTACCTTTAATTCTTTGAATACAATTAAATATTAAATTACTAATAATTTCTATCCTTACTTTTGACAGAAACTCCCCTTGAAATAAAGACAACCGATTAAATATTCACTACTGACGTATTTCTTAGATATTCCTCGTGGGATCGACCCTAACCTCATTTAGGTTCTATATTTGACAACAACCGCTTTATACTTCATAAAAGAGGTATAATTTGGGCGTATCAGTACCACGCCTGGTACAGATTCTATAATGGTTGGCTTGGATACACCACCTGGTATGGGATACTAATTGTTAGCTCGGGTACCACGCCTGTATGGGTTTATTTATGCATTGTTGATTATGTTTTGTCAATAATTCCATGAGTGGACCAGGTTGATTGCTGAAATTGTCATTGTGCATATAGGTCCTTGAGTGGCTAGGTTATTTCACTTAATTGTGGGGTTGGCCTTTGGGTAGGCCAGGAATTGCATGTTAACACTTAGGTATTCGTCTAGGGACCCTTGGCCAATCCAAATTACTTAAAATGAAAAAAAGATATATGCTATTGTTATTGTTCGTTGTTTAAGTGGTTATTGAACCTGTTCCAGGTGGCTGATAAGTTAGAAGGAAGACTGAGAGTCTGAAAATATATATGGTTAAGTGTTATTACATGTTAGATATCTTCCCGGGGACTCTTGAGCGGTGCGAGCACTTGTAAGTTGTAATGTACGGGTATGTGGTCTAGTCATTGGGGAGTTAGGAATACTTCTGGTGGTGAAGTCATAGTGATTGACATTGAAAAATGGAATGGTAGTCCGGGTTTGAGCTTTGTTTGTCGGGTTGGTGTGTTTAAGTGATAATGTGATTTCGTATATAAATCGGAGTTACATGTTAAATGGCATAGATGATGTCTTAGGGATCCTTGGGAGGTTCGGGTAGCTTGCAAGTGGTGACACATTTATATGTGGTCTGGTTACTTGCATAGTTGGGCATGACTTATATGACTGTTGAGTTCGGTCGTTGATTGGGGGTCTTATTGATAGTCACATGAGCTTGGAGGGACTAAGGTTCCTAGGGAGTCACGTTTGACTGGTTTAGTGAAATAATGCTAGTATTTTGTGAGTGCCTGAATCAATGGGATGTCAAAGGTAAGGAACCATGGGAGTTGAATACGCAAAAACTCACAGGTAGTCCATTATTGTGGGCTAAGTGCTAAGGGTCAAGGTTGTTGACTTAGGATCCTAAGCCAGGGTGACAGACCTACTAACAGAGTTAGTTAGTAATGCAAACTATGGGATTGAACTGGTAAGGTAGTCCTAGTGTTAAGTGTGACTTGAAAAGTCCTAGTGTTATGTGTGACCCTTTGGCTTAACCAGGATAGAAGGGGAAATGCCTGCTAATGATAGAGTTAGCAGCAGAACGGAATAGGAAGGTTTGGGACAGGACGTATAAGTTCTTAGCGTTGCTAACAAGGAGGTGTAAAGCGGATGAAAAAGGAAATGGATCATTATATTTTGTTGCATATTTCTCTTGATTTCTTATATGATGGTATATAGTGGATTCGGGTCGACCGATGATGCCTACCAGTATGTGTTGTTTGTACTGATACTACTCTTGCTATACCTTTTTGGGTATATTCTGATTGCAGGATCAGTGATGTTTCACATGTACATGACGATGGCGATCTCCAACAGCTTCTACTCTTCGATTTCATGGTGGAAGCTGTGTCTTCTGTTATTTATTTATATTTCTCCTGTAGTAGCTCTTGTACCAGCTTAGACTAGATCCTAGGAAGGGTGTTTGTATTTTAAAAGAGGTTTTTTTCGCATTAAATTGTAAACATTTTCATGTATTAAAAGAGTTATTTATGATTTTACTTTATTTTCTGCATTACCTGTTGGATCGGGTGGTAAGGGTTCTCCTATCTAGGTGGATTAGAATAGGTGCCCGCACGGCCCGATAGTTGAATCGTGACAGAAAGTCTGCTAAAAGATTTTTCACGGAAAAAGTATTTTGACGGAAGGTTTTTTTAAAAAAAGGACTTCCTATAAGATTTTTCATGAAAATAAATTTTTCATGCAAGGTTCTTTAAAAAAGGACACCAAAAAAAATATAAGGATTCCTAATTAGTTAGTTTAATAATAAAAAAAGGAATTTTTATAAGGAAAGGTTTAAGAAATAAAATTTTGGTAACTTACGTAAATCTCACCACTATAGGAGTTTATTATTTTCTCTCTCCATTATTTTCAAAATTACATAATATACTGCTCTGATATATCGCTACAGGCATTCGCACCACTCAGATACATCGCTACAGACATTCACACCACTCAGATACATCATTATAGGCATCCACACCACTCAGATATATCGCTACAGGCATCCAGATACATAATTTTATCTCGAATACATTGCATAAGGCATGTATCCGTTGTCCGGATACATGATTTAAACTCAGATACATTGTATCAGCATGTATCTGAGGGATTACATCATGTATCACATGTGTCTGGGGGTTACAACATGTATCGGCATGTATCTGAGGGGTTACACATGTTTAAAGTACTAAATATTAAGAGTTCCTATATTTTAAAAATTTAATATGTTTAATTTTAGTTAATTTTAAAGTCCTAAATATTAGGATAATAATTAATTGACAATTTTGTTTATTGTAGAGTCTTTTAACGAAGAAAAAAAACTTCAATTAATATTTTGTGCTTTTAATATATACTAGTGTCTATGTACGTGCCTCACACGTAGATCTTCAATGAATTATTTTTATATGAAAGAAAATTGTTATAGAGCAATTGATGTAGCAAAAATAAAAATACAATAATATTTTAAATGTTAGATCAATTTTATTATATTTTTCAAGATAAAAGTATTTTTACCAATTGAAAGATTACATGATAGAAAGAAAGCCTCAAAGTCTAATTTTATAGTATCAATCCATTCCAAACAAAGTGTCTTACGCAATATACAATTACGTAAAAGTCATGTAAGATAGAATTATAAGGATAGACATAATATTATGAATTTTCATAGAATTTAAATCAAGTTCTAGACCGACTTTTATACCTTACAAAAGTTAAATTATTTCTCCAAAAATTAATTTCATGTAGAATAAAATTATAAAAAGATCTAATATTGTGAAAGTATAAATTTATATATGTAGTATTCTAATTCCAATTATTTTTTATAAAATTATTTGGCTCTCATATCAAATTACATTTCTAACCTATATGGAGTTAGTCAAATATAGTCCTAAACGTATGTTGAGTAGTATTTAAACGTAAGTTAAGTTCATGATTGAGTTGTGTTCCTAGTAGTAATAGGATACCGTTCCTAATTAACGTATATCGAGTTCAGTCAAATCTAGTCCTAACGTATGTTGATTAGTATGTTCAATATAAAATTATAACTTATTATTAAGGTTATAAAAGTCGTTCAATATTGAATATTATTTCGGTCAACCAACATTTATATTAGTGTTTTTATAATAACTAGTCTCTATAAACGTGCCTCACACATTATTCCCTGTCAAGTGTCAATCGTAACAAATGTTAGGTAATGTTATTTATTTTATGAGATGCAAAAATATTATTTCATCACATTCAAACACTATGTAGCAGTGATTTCTCGGCTGTAATTCTTTAGGTGCAACCAAAGTATGCTTTGCCATTAGCTTCTAACAGAACTGTACTTTTGTTTAGAGGAAATGGTGGAAGAAAATTCATATGATGACTATATTGTACATCCCTTTATATAAAGTGGTAATATTTTTATTTATAAAGGATAGAGTCATCGTCTATTATTGAGGATACAGTCATCATCTAATCCAAATCAATTACATATTAGGTATAGTTGTGGTTGCCGGGTATTTTTTTTCTAACAATAGTGTGAGTATTTGACTCCTATATTCTAGGCACAATTTATTCAATATTTCATTATTTAATTGAGTTGGTTTCAAACTCCTATATTTTAGGTGGTGAAAATTAGAATTTTATTCAATGTTGTATTATTTTCTTGAGAAGACATGGAAACAATAAGTTTAATTCTATTTCAACTCATTTTTTCTCCATATTTTGTTAGTTGACTATGAAGTCTTAATTTGTAATGACAGACAAGTGTACAACTTTAAGGAGATACATATGTATATCTATATATCTATATATCTATGGCAGAAGAATGAGCAACTTTAAGGAGATATATATGTATATTTGTGTATGTGTATTTGTGTATATATCTATGGAAGACGAGTGAAAAACTTTGAGGACATACATATGTATCTATGTATCTGTGTATTCATAGCAGACGAGTGAGCAGCTTTGAGAAGATATACATGTGTATTTATGCATCTATGTATCTGTGTATTTATGGCAGACGAATGAATAACTTTGAGGAGATACATATGTGTATCTATATATTTAGCCTGTACCAGACAAGTGGGCAATATTGAATATAAGTGATACAAAAGCGAATGAAGACACGTGATACAAAAGCGAACAAATACAAGTGATACAAGAGCGAATGAATATAAGTGGTACAATAGCTTTGAATACAAGTGATACAAGAGTTAACGAATACAAGTAATAAAGAGTGAATGAATACAAGTGATATAAGAGCGAATGAATACAAGTATACAAGCGAATGGATACAAGTGATACAAGAGCGAATGAATACAAGTGATACAAGAGAGAATGAATACAAGCGATACAAGAGAAAATGAATACAAGTGATACAAGAGCGAGAGAGGTGAAAATACATAATACAACCTAAATGCACGTATGAATACAACAAATATAATTGTCTAACACCTAAAAATTATATAAAAATACAGAGAGAGTGGTGGAAATACAAATACAGAGAGAGGAGGACGAGAGAGGATAAAACCTATAAGCACGTATGAATATAATAAATATAGTCGCCTAATGCCTTAAAAATATAAAAATACAGAAAGAGAGGTAGAAATACAGAATATATATAGAGAGAGAGGGGGTGAGAGAGGGAGAAAGAAAGAGAGAGAGAATACAACCTAAATGTTCATATGAACACAACAAATACACTCACATAATACCTTAAAAGATATGAAAATACAAAGATAGAAGAGTGGAAATACAAAATACAAAGATAGAAGAGTGGAAATACAAAATACAAATAGGGGATAAAAATATAAAATACAAAAAGGGAGAGAGAAAAAGAGATTTTATTTTGTTTAGCATCTCAAACAATAGCTATAAATTGTAAATATCCAAACTATATCTAGAGATCTCTAATATACCCAAATGATAGTCATTTTTGAATTTTTTTCTTAAAATGTTATATTAACTCCCTTATAAAATTACAATAATGATATGTAATGAGCAAATTAACTTTTAAGCCAATAATAATCTAAGGAGAGTAATTCCTACTAAGAGTGCTTATCTAAAATAGCAAAATAAAATTAGCATAATTAATCCGAATCAAACATATTACATAAACAGAAAAATAATGATTGACCATGCTTAATACTTTTCCCGAGTGTAATAATGAATAGGATTCTTATTTCCCTATAATTTTGGGAGCTTGGGCTTTAACGAAAACTCATTTATTAGGCTATATAAATCTCAGTAGTATATATACACACATAAAATTAGAGTACAATACACAAAATTATCATGGAGTCACCTTTAGAACCTGTTAGGGATAGAAGGACAGGTGTTGTGTTGTTCTATAAAAAATCTCAACTCCCTTTCAAGATCGATCCTCTTAAAATATATCCACCAAAAAATAAATCTGTTGATATGTTGCCGTCGAAGAATGTGCAAGTGACTGCAAGTAATTTTTGAAAGGCGGCGGCTGTTGCAGGAGTGTTGTTGGATTTCGGAGACGATTATGGATTTTCAGAAAATCTTCGATTCTTGAAGAAAAACTTTCTTTCTCGTATCCATACAAAGAATGATCTAAGAACTTGGGTGAAGTGGCAAATTTAAGCGGCCCACGAGAAATCATTGAAGATGTAAAGAACTTAAGTCAAGATGCCTACAAGTTTTCTTCCAAACAAGACATGCTCAATCAGTTTGGACAACAAAATCTTCTTTGATTAATTCTTAGATGCTCAGAATCTAGAGTTGAAAGATTTCGAACTGAATTTACATTTTAATTGTTTGTATATGCATACATAATTTTTGTCATATATATAGTCAGATCCTGACTTGTTTGAGATTGAGACGTGACTATTGTTATTGAAAGCATATAATGATTTGATAAAAAATCATGATCATAAGTTGAACCAGTGAAACCCCGACCTCAATTTCATGTTCTTATCAGTATTCACTAATTAGTTTTGCTTTTTGCTTTAATCTATTTATGAATGTATTTTATATGCACACAAGTAAATTTTCTCACTTTGCACAACGAATTTGGATATCATTTCTCTTTTCTATGACAAAACAATGCTACATTTGAATTATTTTACAAGTTAGTTGATAAATTTAGTCTATCTCTCTCTCTCTATATATATATATATAGTCCAATTCTTTCACGGATTATCTTTATTTTGGAGTGGTGTTTAATCTATAATTTTTGCTCTCAAATAAAATGGTTTTGTGCGAATGACCCTCTAAAATTCCTCAGGTGCAAAAAAGGTAATTCAGCTAGATTATGTAAATTTAAAAATATGTTTCCTGTATTTAAAAAAAAGAAATTTTCAAAGAAGTTTGAGCTATAGTATATCAGTTAGTTTTCTTGAATCAAATTTCAATTAGTCAGCGCTCTTTCACGCCATTTATGTAAAGAATTTAAGTAGATACTACATAATTATTTTTAAAACTTAAAAATAAAATATCAAATGAGAAATCATTCTCCTTTCTCCCTTTAAGCTTTAAAAAATGCTTATTGGCTAACTAATTAAATCATAATTATTTATAGGAGAAATATAGAATGTTTCAGGATTCAAAAGAGATAATAATCAAAGGAGACGCGATTTGAAATTTATGAGTCTAAAAGTTTAATCCTTCAAAATACAAAATTTGGAATAAATCTATTTGTTTCAACCGAACCTGCATGTAATGAATATCATGAGAGATCAATATGGTATTGTATGTCACTGCTAATTTGCTATATATCAACCATCAAAATTGCAACAATCACATTTAAAAATATAAACTTCTGACCATTTTCTTTTTGTCGTAATCTCACATACTCTGACAGCATTCCGATAGAGGCGTACATAGAAAGTTTGCATTTTTATAACAGTGAATTTGATGACAAGGACAACCCAAGACAACACATTACCTATTTAATATCACTTGAATTATTTTAACACATCACTTTCCATATTATTGTGTGTTTTCAGATTGGACATACCCTTTTTAAAGTCGCTCATCCTTAGAAAATAAAAGATATTACTATTTTACCTTCAATTAAATAGTATCAATTTAATATAATTTTATGATTATATAAAAATTCACTAATCTGAATAAGGGTAAATTTGGAAAAAAAAATATAACTAGTACCTTTTTTGTTATATAAAAAATATTTATTTTAAATTAAATAAAAAACTAAAAACGCCATTACTTGTAATGATCCTTACGATCATTTATGCGTGTTCACCTTTTTTGTACCGTTAGAGCTTGCCTGTAGCGGCTCCAAGTCATTTATGGCTTGTTAGGACCGATAGTTCGGTGCCCGGACCGTTTGTTTGGTCTTTTTGGCCGTTCATTGTTTTAGAGCTTTTAACTTTGAAAATCGTTGACTCCAGTCAACATTCTTGGTGAACGTGCTCGGAATCAAATTCTGCCAGTTCCATTAGCTCCGGAGCATGGACTTTGGTCTAGTAGGACCTTTGGTCGGGACCCGAGAGCTTTTCAGCTTAGAATTCTCTCTCGTTCTGTGTTTTCAGGCAAGTTGGGCTTGTTTGGTTGACTTTGGTCAATATTCGGAAAAGACGGCCTCAGATAAAAATTACATCAGCGCTGTTAGCTCTGGAATGACGAGTTCATGTTAGTTAGTTGGATGGTTTGGGTTCCGGGTGAGCCGGGCTCATTTCGAGTGTTTGGTTGGCGTTAGCTAATGTCGACTTGGGTCAAAATCCTTCCAAAACAACCTCGTATGGAAGTTTTATCTATTTTATTGAGTCCGGAACGTTGTTTTCACTCTAATAGCACTATTGGTTTTTGAGTTTCGAGTTTTGATTATACCCGGAATGTCCCGTAGAAGGTTTGGTTGTTGCTGGTCTTTCTGCTTTTGGTGGCCTTCAGCGCGATCGCACTCCTATAGTGCGATAGCGCTGGTCTGTGATTTTTCCTTCAGCGCGATCGCGCTCCTGTAGCGTGATAGCGCTGGTCTGTGATCCTTCCTTCAGCGCGATAGCACTGACCAGCGACCAAGAGCTATATAATTCTTTGGCCTTCGTTTTTCCAACTTGTTTTTCATACTTTTCCCAACTCTAAACTCCAAGTTCTCCCACCAAATTACTCCCATCAGTCCTAAAGCTTGAAGAATCCATCAAATTGTTGGGAAATCTGTTGTTAGGTAAGTTCTTCTTCCCCAAAAATTATTTCTCCTCCATTGTTGCTATTTCTTAAAGCTTGGAAATCCCTTGAAGAATCTGACCTCTTGAGCTTTGCATGATCATGGGTTCGGAGTTTTCACTTCTTTAGCTTGTCTTCTCGTTATGGCAAGTATCTTTTGTTTAATTTCCAGATTTATTCCTTGAATTACCATCTTTAATTCTTGACTTGAGCGGGTTATTTTTAGTTCCAATTGTTGTTCTTTTCCGCTCAAATTTTGAGCATATGCTCCTGGGATGGTAAAGAATACGTGTGTATTTTTCATTTCTGATTTTAGATTGCAGGGCCACGAGCTCGTTTGTGACTCAGATTTCAACCCAGTTATATTTATAGTATTATGGGTATTGTTAGTCTCGTATTTATCTGTAGATTATTATATTGATAGTGGTTTCGTGAATTGGAGCTTCCCAAAGAAGTTTGAGCCTATACGACGTCGTTCCCGCAGCTAGTCATCGGATGACAAGTAGGTTATGGCTTTCCCTACCTAGACTCTGCGTATATAGGCTATAACTGCATTAATTAGTATCCTTGGGTGGGTTGTATTAGGTTGGTACCCCAGACCTTGTCTGCCTTTCTGTCCGCTTATTTCATACATTGTTTGTAGTATTCGCGTAGTATCGTATATTACCCTTGTGGTCCTGTGAGGCCTTGCATTGACTATGGAACATATATGGTGGGTTATTTGGGAGTGTCTATGAGTCCTGGACATAGAGATATCCTTTTAGGCTGGTTATTATCTGATGTAGAGTTGTTGCGCCTGTGTAGGGCCGATAGGAAATATTTTTGAGCCATTTTGGGCTACTCTATTGTTTGCGAGCATATCATACATGAAAAAGGTTTTTCCTGTATGTTTTACTATGGATTTGGCCTTGAGCCGACTGTAAAATGTTTTCTAAACTTGCATGGCCTCGAGGGCCCATTTTCAGTAAAGGAATTATGAAATGGGTTTGAAACTGACCTTTATAAAACCTCTCAGAGTAGAGAGGATATTACGATGATTTGATTACTTGATTTCCTACTGATACTAGGCTCCGTTGGGCAGAGCACTAGACTTGGTTTCCTACTGATACTAGGCTCGGTTGGGCAGAGCACTGGACTTGATTTCTACTGGTTTAGACCCGAGTATACTTTGGGCATTCTTTAAGAGGGTCTTTTGAGATTACTACTAGTGTTTTAGACCCAGGTCGAAGCTGGGCATGTACTATGAGGTTTTGAGTTTTGAGCTGCACTTGAGATTGTACGGTTTTGTATGTGGTCGAGGGGGGTAGACCTCCATGGACCCTGCCATTCCTGGACCACAGGCTACGGGCCGACGCAGCGTGCCAGGAGGAAGGGTGTACGGCGTAGTAAAGGTACATGGGTAGAGTCCTTCCATGGGTCCCGCCTCTACATGGGCCTTTAGGGTACCTGAGGGGGAACATACGAGTTACTTTTACATTATATCATTATCATGCATTTGGCACTCCGATTCCACCCTTTGTTTGATGTGTGTTAAGTGTATGCTCTGGTTGTATGGGCGGCTGGAGGGTTTGTTTTAACTTGATTGTGTTTCTCGGTTGTATGGGTGGCCGTTGGGACTGTAGGTAGATTATATTACTTCTTTCATTTCGTAAGAACTAGTATGGATCTTAGTATCGATTGGATGAGTAGTTTAGCCCGTTGAGGCACCATCATTGGGACTGAGATTATTGAGGGGCTAGTGGGCCCCATACTATTGAGATACTGATTGTGTAGCTTTTTGAGCGGGTATGGGGTGTTATTTCTTGTTTCATCCAGGTCTTGCTTAGCGTATCTGGATACTTGTGGGTTAGTTATTCCATCTTAGGCTTGACTTATAAGTGGATTACGTTTATCTTCATCTTGGTATTTGATGTCTTAGGCATGTTTCTGTTAGTATGTGATTTCCAGTTCAATTATTGGCTTGCTTTCCTTCCTTCCCGTTATTTGAGGTTATCGGTATACTACTCATCTCCTTAAATTTTCTTTATATATACTGTTGTTGCAAGGATCCCAGGTACGTCCTTTTCCTTCTTTCACCTGCGTTCTATGTGTATATATCTTCTGTGCTAGCATTGTTTGCTTATAACTCTTGGTTGTCTATTCTTCGTGCTAGTTCCTTGTGCTTTATCTATTGCTTCCGTGACTTCTTTCTTATTATTTGCTACTTACTATTTTTATATCTTATATGCACTCAGTCGGCCGATGATGCCTACTGGTACCCATTACTTAGCAATTAGTGCTCATACTATACTTTTGTATCTTTTTGGTGCAGATATTAGTTGAGCCTTCTCCGTTGATCGCGTTGGAGATTCATGCAGCTTTTAGATTTTCGAGACTAGGGTGAGTGCCTGGAGGTCGAGGATTGACCATGTCTTCTCTTTTGTACTATTACTCTTTGTATATTCGTAGACATTTGTACTTATCTTTTGTTACTTCTAGCACTTGTATTCTATTAAAAGCTTCTGTACTAGCTATAGCCATTATACTTTTAGATATGTACATAAACAAGGTTATTTTAAAATAACGTAGCAATTGGCAGTTGCTTAGCCAAGATTTGTTAACAATAAGTTGAGTTTGTGTTTGAAGTGGTGTGAAGCATGATGGTTTAGGGGGTAGTCAGTAACCTTCCTTAGCCCAAAACCTGCCTCCATGTATGTTCAATGTCCTGTATGGATTAAATAATCACCTTCTCCATCTGAACAATTTGAGTCTTTGTCTAAGTATAAGATTGTGATTTCTTATCATCTAAACTCTCTGCCATTCTTGATAACAAAGAACATTTATTTTTCTTTGCTAAGTTTGTTTGCTTTTCCGGAAGTGCCTAAGGGTAGATTACATTGTTGCATATTCCAAGTAAATGTTGTGATTAAAAGGGCACAAATTCGACTCTTTTACTAAGAACAAGCCAGTGATTTTTCAAAGTTATTGTATGTGTGTTGGTATGACATTCCTGGATACTAATCCTTCTTTTCTTATTTCTATGCATGAACACTCGCGTGGGTCCACTTTGGACCCTTCCCTCCGCATCTTTGTTGAACTAACTTCAAATTCATCGAGTCTAAGCCGCAACTAAACCCAAAATGGGTTAATATACAGTGATATACACCAGCCAAGGAAGATGGTATACAAGTTTAAGAAGGAGGAAAATGGAAAGGGAAGCTAATATACAGGTCTTGGGAGCGGAAAATGTGAAATACACAACTGATATACACCAATATACACAGCTGGTATACAAAGAAGAATGGACTTAAAGTCCATAACAGTCTAGTCCAAACTTGGACAGATTTTGTTGGGCCAAAGCAGGGGCCCAAACCTCAACTCTATCTCCCTTTATTTATTTGTAATTTGCCATGTATTTTTATGTAATTTACTTTGACAAATTCTTTTAATCAATCTAAATAGATCCCCTAAAGTATTGCTATTTTTAATTTTATCTCTATTTAATTTTTGCAATTTGTTTGTCCAAAATATCGTAACTTAATTTAGCTTGGTTAAAAATGAGAGAAAAATTGAACTTTATGTTGACTTGCCTAAAAAATAGATTTTTCAAATAGAATTCTTTCTTTTTCTCATTCATGTGCTATCAGTCTCACTTAGGCTCAATAATTTCTTGAATCTCGTAAAAAAATATATCTTCTCATCGTTGATCAATTTTTCAAATAAGTTTAAAGTTTCTTTGATTATTAATTCTTTCAAATTAGTTAAAGAATGAATCTCTCTTCTAAAAATAGGTTTCATTTTCTTTCAACTTACATAGTTGCATGAATAAATAAATAAATGAGTCTTTTAAAACAATTTGTTTATAAAGAGATTTTTCATTTGAATATTAACAACTCCTTTCTTTGAATAATAGTTGTTTTAAAAATAATTTGCAACCCTTTATTTTCGCTCTTAAGTGGAAAGAGAACAAAATATCGTTCAAATCTATTCTTTACAAATGCATTTTCTTTTAGCTAAAATAAGTTATTTTTTGCCTTGGAATGAGTAATGACATTTTCTCAAATCATAATTTTCTTAGTATTTTCTTAAAAATCCAACTCTTTGAAATTAATCATTTTTAAGTTAGTCAAAATTATTTTGATCAACCATTTTTTAAAACGGACGTTCTTAAGTGCCTTAAAACCCTTCTTAAGACGTTACTTGAACCGTACCCATTTTCTCTAATTTTAAAGATTTATTTATGTTTTTAAGTCTTTGAAATTCTTTTAGTTTTCTTAATTTCTTTATAAAAATTAAGTGATGACTCTATTTGTTTTAGAATTATTTTAGAACTTTTCTTTCAAGTTTGAAACAATTTTAAAATGTTGAAAACTATTTTATTTTTCTTTTAGATTTTAAATCCTTCCGAAAAGGGATAAAACAACCACCCTATCTTTTGTGACCTCTAAAGTGTGTTTACATGGGAGAAGGCTACTGTAAATAATTTTTAACCATACCCGAGCCATGATGTTAAAGTGTGTATAGTGCAGGGTAGCATGACGTCCAGTGTCCTTTTTCCTTTCCCAACGGGCTGTCCAATGCTCTCAACATAGAGTGTGATGGATGTCTTGGTAAGGTAGAGCCTCTTTCATCTCAAGCTATGGCACAGGGTCCACACGTGGTGTCTGAAGGAATTCATTCAATGCACAAGTGGTGAACCTGATAGTCTATCATCTTACTTTGACCCTCAGACTCATAACCTCAGCAGTATCCCAGTTGGCATAAAATTCATGGACCTTGGTGAGATTGCAATCACCTTGTAGGTAGGGGAACTAGTGTGTATGCCATCTCTTGAATGTTAGGGAATTCCGATTGCAACCGTGCCTCATCTATCCATTCATCCGGAGTGATATTTAGCCTCTTTCTGTGTTTGAAACCATTCTTCACCATGTACTTCTACCAGAACTGATGGAGTGGCTGACTCGGATGCCTCCCCTTTGTGAGTCCTCTTAGTCCCGTGGTCTCGGTGGTAGATTTCTCACCCCTTTGTGGCATTGTACCTACAAGTACACAATATAGGAAAAATCAGCCCATACATCAAACAAAGCTAGCGAAATCAATGTTAAAGGCGTTGAGATGACCCCACACTTAATTTGCTAGAGTGGTGTCTATAGTTATCGTAATAGGGTACTCAAACTTCTCCAATTAAAGTATAACCGCGACTATGACACCAAAGTTTACTACAAGCAAGACTTTTCCTTCGCAATTTAACCAAATATTCACCCACAATAGTTCAACACCATTTCAACATTCAATTTAGAATAAAGCTTTTCAAAATTTCACTCAATTAAACCAATTTACTTCCTCCCAATTTGCCAATTTCTGTCACAATATCCCTCACCCAGCATTTATGCTCTCAACTAAGCAAAAACCACAAAAGTAACAAAAAAAATTCAAAATTACACTAGTGTAAGTATACTATGAATTTTTCTTTAACTTGGAGAAATTTTTGAGTTCCCTAGTTTCAACAATAGTGAGAAACCTTTTGGGATTCCCAACGATAGTGAGAACTTGGGAACAAAGGAGCATAAGATATGGGGAACAAGAGTAGGAAAGGGAAAACACTAAAATAGAGTAGAACCCACTTACCTTGTTGAGAGAGATAAGCTTGAAAGCTTGAATTTTTGCCAACAATGGAGGGGAAAGGGACGAGTTTGACAAAGAAAAGGGGGGAGGGAAGTTTTTCTTCTTCCTTAGGGAAAATAGGTGAAAAACCAAAGGGGGGGGGGATTAAAATGAGTAGGGTATTTTATTTAAGGGTCCTCGGGTCGGGTGACCCTTGGACCTGAAATATAATTTTTTTCTCAGTACCTAGTGTGGCACGATGCGCCAACCACTGTTCCAATAATGAAAAGCGGTAGTTTTACCTTGGGTGTAATGCACCAGCCGTTGTTCTAGAAATGGTTGACTGTTGTTTGATGTGTGGCAGGGTGCACCTGTTAGTGCGCTAGATATGGCCAACGGGAGTTTCGCACGTGGCATGATGTGCCATACGATGCGCTAAATCTAGGCTCTTTGTTTCCCCCTGGCATGACGCGCCATTCAATATACCATAGGGATCCATCTATAGTTTAGCACCATGCCATTCGATGTGCCAATGCTCCCGGTCTGAAATTTTTTTTACCTATCTTTTGCGTCCCAACTCTTGCCTTGACCTTTAATTACCTAAAAAACAACAAATATTTTTTAGAAAAGTTGGGTTGCCTCCCACCAAGCGCCTTAGTTTTGGTTGTAACACGATACATTTTTTGTATTTTTGTTATTTTTGTCCTAAACTATTACATTACAATGACATGTCACCTCTCGTGCATCTCCTGTTTTAACATCACAGCATGACGCACCTTAAAAGTTACTCATCTGACAAGGATATTGAGATTTTTTCCTTGTCCATACGTTCAACCCAGTAATGCTTCACTCTTTGCCTGTTCACCAAGAACATGGTAGTATTGTCAGTAGTCCATAGTTCAACCGCGCCATGGGAGTCATCTTCACCACCTTAAATGGAAAAAACCAATTGGACTTAAGCTTTCCAGGGAATAACTTCACTCGCAAATTAAACAAGAGAACCCTTTGGCCCAGTTCAAACGAGCGAGGAAGGATGTGCTTGTCGTGCCATCTCTTCATCTTCTCCTTATAGAGCTTAGCATTCTCGTATGCATGCAACCTAAGTTCATCAAGCTTATTAAGTTGCAACACTCGCTTTTTTCCTGCTAACTCTTCATCAAGATTAAGCTTTTTGATAGCCCAATAAGCTTGATGTTCCATCTCAACAGCAAATGACAAGCCTTCCCATAAATGAGCTGATAGGGAGAGGTTCATCTTGTACGCAGTGTGATATGCCTACAATGAATCATCTAGCTTTGCTTCCCAATCCTTTTGCTGTGCATTCACTATTTTCTGGAGAATTTGTTTTACCTCTCGATTTGACACCTTCACTTGGCCGCTAGTTTGAGGATGATATGTAGTAGCTACCTTATGTCTTACCCAATACTAAGCCAATAGATTGTGAAACCAATTATTAGTGAAGTGAGTGACTCCATCACTAATAATCGCCTGTGGAGTACCAAACCATGTGAATATTTTCTTTTTCAAAAATTTCACCTTCACTTTGAATCATTGGTTGGGAGAGAAATGGCCTCTACCCATTTGACATATGTTCCACCGTAACAAGAATGTACATGTTGCTAAAAGATGATTGGAATGGTCCCATAAAGTCAAATCCCCATACATGAAAGATCTCTACCTCAAGAATGTTTTGTAAAGGCATCTCATGAAATTGCTCCCGTTCTTTGACACTGATCACACTCTTTCATAAACGCCATTGCATCCTTCAATAAAGTAAGACAAAAGAACCTTGTTTCAATACCTTTTGAGTTATGCATTCTCCTTCATGATGTAGATAATAAGGTAAAGAATGACAACTCTCAAGGACCTATTTCACATGGTTATCTAGAACGCATCTCTGAATCACTTAATTCGGGCCTTGTTTAAACCAATAAGGCTCATCCCATATGTATAAGTAGGAGTCAAGGTAAAGCTTTTTCTTTTTTTAAGTCTTTACTTCCGGGGGGTATACTCCACTTACCAGCAGATTCACAATATCCGTATACCACGATAGCTCAGCAACACTCGAAGAGAGGAGTTGTTCATCAGGGAACAATATCCGTATTGCTCCCGTTCTTTGACACTGATCACACTCTTCTCTAATCTACCCGTCATCAGTCACATGAAACCAATCTTTAAGTTTGGACAAGAATACAGATAGAGCCTCCTTTACTTATGCATTATTCAATTCGGCAGCAAGAATAACCGGTAAGGTGTCATTTTCTCCCAAGTAAGCACATTTGAGGTGAGATGGGAGAGGTTTCAATTCTAACTTTAGAGATTCTTCAATAGATGGGTTGGAAGGGGGCTTAAGAGGTGTATTGAGAGGCTCAAACTCTCCCTTTCGTATGAACACACCCGCCACATCTAAAAATTGCATCATTTCTTGCATAGTAGAATAACCAAATATATCTTGCCCATTAATAGCTCTCTCTAATGGATCTTTAGACGATGTAAGAGGTAACTCAGATTTAATCTCCACCACAGTGATAGAAGACAATTCCTTATATAGTGTAGGTAGTTTCATTGCCTTGTACACATTAAAGACCTCTACCTTGTCATGAGCCCTCATAGTTAGTTTCCCAGTAGCCACATCAATCAAAGCTCGCCCAATGGAAAAAAATGGATGCCCCAAAATAAATGGGACTTTCGAATCTTTCTCAAAATCAAGGATGACAAAATCCATTGAAAAATTAGGGACCCCACCTGCACTAGGACATCCTCAATTATACCCTCAGGTATTGCCAAGGATCTATCTGTTAGTTGAAGGACAATAGTGGTACTACGAGGGCTGTCCAACCCCATCTTCTTGAAGATATAAGATGTCATCAAATTTATACTTACCCTTAGATCACATAAAGCTCACGCGATAACCTTCTACTCAATAGTAATCTCAATAGTAAAACTACCTGGATTTTTCAATTTAGTTGGCAACCTATTCTGAATTCTTGAAGTGCACACCTCTGTGAGTGCAACTGTAGTATATTCTGTCAAACGATTCTTATTCGCGACAATGTCTTTGATATACTTGGCATACTTAGGGATCCCTTATAGAACATCAATAAGTGGAAGATTAATGTGCACCTATTTTAATAGATCAAAAGACTTTTTAAACTCTTCCTCCTCCTTCTTCTTCATCAATTTCTATTGGAACGGAGGTGCAAGTTTCATAATAGGCTCTGCTTCTTTAACCTCTGTCTCTTCCTCAGGTCTTACTTGTTTATATTCAACTTCTACTACTTTGGGCATTGCCTTTTTTGGTGCATACTCCTCTAGCTCTCTTCCATTGTAAGTCATGACTGCATTAACTTTCTTGGGATTTGGGTCGATATCACTCATGAGACCTTCTTGAGGCCTAGTATTTTGCACACTAGCTATCTGGCCATGCTTCTTCTCCAGATTACGAATTGCATGTTGTTGATTTGCCTTGATTTTTTTTCAGTATCTCTTTTATGTTGCCTGCGGGGGCAGTGGCTTAATTATTCTAGGCAAACCGCTGATTCTTCCCTTGAATTCTATACTGATCTGCCCCTGATTGTTCCCATAAGACAAGTTAGAGTTATTTCTCATGTTAGCATTGTAGGTGTTGCCAAAAATTTGATTTCCACCTCTTTGTGAATACCCAACAAAGTTCACTGAATCAGGATTAGCCCCACAGTCTTCTGGAAAATGATCACCTCCACAATTCTCACACCACTGTTGTGTAGGATATACTGCATTCACCTGTGCTTGAGCTCCCCCAAGAGCTAAGTTGTTCAACATTTTGCCCATATTGTTCACCTAATTAAACATAGACTCCACCTTAGAAAATAAAGTTGTGTGGTTGTCTACCTCTAATAATCCGACAACCTTCTTAGTTGCAGTTTTGCTGCTGTCTGTATTCCACTTAAGATTGCTCTGTTCCATCCGCTATAAGAGGGTGTACAACTCATCATATGTTTTCTCCAGTTCTTGACCATCTGCTATACAATTTAGCAAAATCTTTTATGTGAGAGTCAAGGCTCTCAATGAATGTGTGTACCAGCACCTCATTAATTTGTTGGTGATAAGGGCATCTCTGAGGAAAGACTTGAACCTTTCCCAGGCTTGGTATAAGTTCTCTCCATCTTTTTGTTTGAAACTCACTATTTTGCTTCTCAACTTTGCCATATTTCCATATAGAAAGAATCACATCAGAAACTTCCTGGAAATGTTATTCCATGAAGTGATGGAGTTAGGTGGCTCAGTGTCACGACCCAAATTAGGGCCATGACTGGTGCTTAGGAGCTAGTTCTCCAAGCAAGCCTCATCAGTAATCTACAGAAAATCAGAAAGAGTTTCCCTTGTTTTTGGGCCGATAATTTTTTTTCCTATCCAGAATCAACAGCTATCCAACAAATATTAACCATACAAGTCATAACCTTCATCCACTATCTATTCTCGATGTAATAATAATAACTTTATCTCCAAATACGAAATAAATCTAATACTAATCACAAGTCCATAATAATAAAAGAATTCTCATGACTCTAATAAAATAACTATGGAATGACTCTAAGATATTCAAAGAAAGACCATAAGAAATAAATAAGCCTTCTGCCCATGCGAACAAGTACGGGGCTCACCAGGAATCGTCAACTCGTATTCTCTAGTTAATGGAATCCTCATCAATGTCACCTGTGTTCTCTGTAAAAATAAAAGCAAGGAGTGAGATGCTAGCTCAGTGAGTATAACACTTTACCACAACCATTTTCATGGAGGACAAGCCAGAAAACATGCTAGTATGATAATCATAAATCATGAAGTAAATGCCCTTTCAGGAATCAACAACAATATGCAATATTGTTTGTTTATGTAAACAAAATCAATTAACAATTTGATAATAAACTCTATAAACATTGTATAATATTAAAGATTATATATTTAGGAGGTTTCGAAGAATGAATCATGTAATCATTGTGACTTTCTACTTCAAGAAAAGTCAATATATGTGGACCCCTCATAAAGAAGTCAAATATACATTTCAGTTGGTCCCTACTCGAGGGAGATCAGTAGCGGTATGATAGTTATACCTTCCCTCTAGTGAGGGCTATAAAAATAATCTGTAAATACAAAGTGCACCAGGTCTAACAAACCCGCCGTTAGCTACGGAATCCAAGTCAAGGTCTACTCCCATTTATACTTTTCTTTATAAATAGTAGGTACTCGTATGAAAGTATTTTCAAAATAGTACAACGAATTTAAGTTCTTATCAAATCATATTACATATAAAACTTGAACAAAAACACATGTCAATATACTTATTTCTCAAGTAAGTGAAGACCCTTCACAATAATAGTAATCATGTCTCAAATAACGGTAAACATGTCTTATAACAGTGAGAACATCTCAAATAACCACTTCGGTATCCTATCAAGTAAAAGACTTGTCTCACATGCAATTTTAAAGTATTCGGTAATACTTGTTTTCCTCAAAAGCATGTATAAACTATGCAAGTTGTTAAAACATAAATTATGGTAAGATTACTACACACAATACTTTTGTCGAAATACAAAATTTATCAACTCGAGCACTCTGTATAATTTCCTTTGATTAATCTATATTATCATAAAAATCAATTTGTATAAATTCCTAAACCGTCAACAGATAACCAATGCATGTGATTTCGTAAGTGAAACTCAATTCTGGTTAACTCATGTATGCCCCTCCCTCTACTAAAACCCTATTCATTAATTTAGTAGTAGTACCTAGAGAGAAAGGAAAATCATCCTTGTTCTGCTCACGTAGTGCTTTACAAGAACTCACAAACTCTAACTAGAATATTTATCAATCAATGAACTTATTACTCATCTATTTTTCCATAAAGATTTGATCATATTCCATGATATTCTAATATCTAAATTAATAGAATAAAAAGAATTCCTTCAAATTTGAATTAATCAGGATTGAGTTCTTCTCCGTAAGTTACCAGGACCTCTTATTGCTTCTTATCACTAAATCTCCGATAACATTGGTTGCAGTTGCTATAGTTGCTGCGTCGTTTCCCCTTCCTTAATCCCCTTTCTTATTTTTGAAAGTTGTTTGTATTGGTTTTCCTTTTTGTTGACCCTAAGCCCTCTTTTCGTTTCTTTAATTGGGACTGGCAGGTTGGGTTCCTTTTGGCTTTTAGATGATGACCTTTTTTTCTTTTTATTGGGACTATTTAATAGATTCACTCCTTATTTATTAATTTGCTAATTACGTATATACCCTTATTTAATATGGGATATTACATTCTCCCTACCTTTTGAAATTTGGTCCCTGAATTTAAACAAGTGTGTACCTGTGGGTTGAAACAAGTAGGGGTATTTGACTCGCATGTCATTTTCTGACTCCCAAGTAGCTTCTTCTACGGTTATGATTCCTCTATAAGACTTTGACGGACAAAAATTCTTTTGACCGTAACCTCCATACTTGTTTGTCAACAATAGCCACTTATTCCTCTTCATACAATAAATTTTCATCGAGTTGTATAGTCGGTGCTTCAACCACACAAGAGGAGTCTGACATACATTCCTTAGCATAGAGACATGAAACACCAGATGTATGAAAGACATATCATGAGAAAGTGCCAAAAGATACGCCACTCCTCCTATATATTCAAGTACCTCATAAGGTCCTATATATCTCGAGCTCAATTTACCTCTTTTTCTGAATTGCATCACACCTTTCATAAGGGAGACTCGTAGGAAAACTGTCTCCAAATGTGAACACTAAATCTCTTCTCCTCTTTTCCACATAAGACTTTTGTCTTCTTTGAGCTGTGAGTAACCTCTGTCTAATCAACTGGACCTTGTCAATACCTTCCTGTACCAAGTCTGGTCCTAATACATTTGCCTCTCCAACTTTAAACCACCCGATAGAAGAGCGATATCGTCTACCATACAAAGGTTTATATAGAGCCATTTGAATGCTTGACTTAAAGCTATTATTGTAGGGAAATTCAGCTAAAGGTAGGTAAGTATCCCAACTACCTCCAAAATCAAGAATGCAAGCTCTCAACATATCCTCCAAAATCTGTATAGTATGTTCAGACTGCCCGTGTGTCTGTGGATGAAATGTCATACTAAGATCTACTCGGGTACCCAATGCTTCTTGGAATGATCTCCAAAAGCTTAAAGTGAATTATGATCCTCTATCAGAGATGATGGATATTAGAACTCCAATAAGTCTGAAAATTTTCTTCATAAATAGTTGTGCATATTTCACTCCACCGTAGGTAGTCTTCACTGGCAAGAAGTGTGCTGACTTTGTTAGTCGGTTTACAATTACCCATACAGAGTCATAACCTCTAACGGTTTGTGGTTGTCCGATAATAAAATCTATAGTAACTCTTTCCCATTTTATCTCTAGAATCTAGATCTCTTGTAGTAACCCTGGGGGGTCATTGATTCTGAGCTTTAACCTGTTGACAATTCAAACAACTAGAAACATAGTTAGTAACATCTTTCTTCATACCTTCCCACCAGTATAATTTTTTTAGGTCATGATACATCTTAGTGGAACCAGGGTGGATGGTATATCTAGAGTTGTGATCTTTAGCAAGGATAGCTTGTCTTAACCTATCTACATCTGGTACACATAATTGGTTACCTAGTCGGAGGATACCATCACTTTCAACAGTCATCTTCTTGCTTTACCAGCTAGGAATTCATCTCGATGTTTGCACAATTGCACATCCTCATATTGGGTGGCCTTTATGCGTTCTACTAATGAAGATTTAGCTTGAACACAAGCCAACAATGCCTCTGAACTTCCCAAATGAAATCTGACACCTGTCCTTCGAGTTTCTACATCCTTTGCCAATTATCTCTATTCAGGAGCTATATGTGCCAAACTACCCATAGATTTTCTACTTAATGCATCAGCCACAACATTGGCTTTTCCAGGATGATACCAAATATCATAATCATAATCCTTGAGTAGTTCCATCCACCGATGTTGTCAAAGATTTAGATCTCTCACCTGGAAAATGTACTTCAAGCTCTTGTGATTAGTGTAAATCTCGCAAGTTTTGCCGTATAAGTAATGCCTCTAAATCTTAGGAGAAAATATCACTGCGGCCATCTCCAAATCATGCATAGGATACTTTTGCTCGTGCTTCTTTAAGTGTCTCGAAGCACAAGCTATAACATGACCATTTTCCATAAGAACACATCCTAATCCCACTCTCAATGCATCACAAAATACTGTGAACCCTCAAGAACTTGATGGCAAGGCTAGTACTAGTACAATTGTCAAACATGTTTTGAGTTTCTAAAAGCTCTTCTCACATTCCTCTGTCCACTGAAACTTCACATTTTTCTGTGTTAAATTGGTCAATAGGGCTACTATTCTTGAGAAATCCTGCACAAAAATCTATAGTAACTTGCCAAACCCAAAAATTATGAATCTCTGTAGGCGAAGTAGGTCTAGGCCATTTCTCCACCGCTTCTATCTTTTTTGAATCTACCATGATTCCATCTTTGGATACAACATCCCCTAGAAATGCTACTGAATCTAGCCAAAATTCACACTTTGAGAACTTAGCATAAAGTTTTTGTTCTCGCAATGTCTACAACACAATCTTCAGATGATTCTCGTGTTCTTCCTGGCTATGAGAATATATCAAGATAATATCAATAAACACTATAACAAATTTGTCCAGGAATGGCTTGAACACTCTATTCATTAAGTCCATGAATGCAGAGTGGAGCATTAGTCAATCCGAAAGGCATCACAAGGAACTCGTTGTCACACCCTTAGGTTATCCCCTAAACATAACACGGGACTTGGGATAACAAGTGCCCCAAGCTAACCCTTGGCCATAGCATTCTCAAGCATAACAAAGATAAGCGGAAGCATAATAGATAAAGTGGAAATAACATAACTGAATAATCAAGTCAAAATAGGAGTACAAGATCCAAAAGAAGACTCGAATACTATCTATGTCTGAAAGCCTCTACTCATAATATAAGAGTTTCTAGGACAAGACCGTAGCTAACTCAAAGTACAAAAATAGGAAACTACATACTAAAGACATAACTAGTCCTTGATCTAAGGGTACTCACCAATTGGAGTAAGATATGGCCTGAAAGCTCTAGCCACGCGCCTGAGGAGTAACACCTGAGTCTGCATCATCAAAGGATACAACGCAAGATATGTGTCAGTACTATAGAATGTACCGAGTATGTGAGAAATGTATAATCACAAAGAAAACATGCTAAGTATACTTTAATAACTGAAATCATGCTTTTAAAGTAAAGCTGGATGCAAAGACTCTTAGAAATACCATAAGCTGAAACATGTTTGTAAACAGTAAAATCTGGAATCTGAATAAGAGTAAAAGCATAAACTATTTATGTGGGAGGTTCTCTAACTGACATAGACCATGTGAGCTACATGGAATCCGATGTATACACCCCATCGAGAGGACCCAATATACCTTGCCAGGGTATGAAGGCATGACTATGGCGTGATCACTAAATCTGATGCCCAACTGAGAGGACTTAGAACCTACAGGGGCACGTAGTTCTGGACTATGGGTACTCTCACCCTGTCCAACTCGGTGCTAATACTACTCTAAAAAATAATATACGTATAGCTCATAAATTCATGAAGGTATAATCGAATACCAAATCTCTTTTGAAAAGCATGGGGACACATCGGATACCATGCAATTCTCATATCATATGTTCTTGAAATAAAGCATAGCCATAATTCAGATCCTATATTTTTTTCTAAATTCATACTTGAAGAATTAGGGATGCAATTACATAAAGTTCATAAGGTCATGATATCTAATAATGCCCAATTTCACTTGAAATCATGAAATTTAATGCAAACATGCTAGAAATCAACTTCAATGCTTGGGCCTTTAAATCTAGTAAAGGAATCATAATCAAATCATAAATAAGTAATAAGAAACCATGAATTTAAACATAGAAACTGATTTCATAATTTTCCCCAATTTTAGATCAAAACCCTAATTTTATAAGTTCATAATTTAACATAAGAATTGGAGATTTTGGGCACAAGGGTGAAAGGAACCCATTGTTGGAATCTCACATACCTTGGTGGAAGATTACCCACTTGATTGGAAAAGATTTAGGAGGCTTGACTTGAAGCTTGGAGATTTGAAGTTTGAGAGGAACTTTTCCTTTTTGGAAGGTGAGTGAACAATTTAGGAGAGACTTAGGCTAATGAGGGTGAAAACTCTTCTTGAAGTAGTCAAAACAACATCATTTAGGAGTTAAAAGGGTGGGTAATGACTAAAATACCCCTGGGAAATAATTAAGAAAAGTTGTCTTAAAAACCCAGCTTCAGGTCCCACAAGTCCATCCCACGGATCATAGAACTAATCACGACTCGTGGTATGGAGTCGTGGTTCCTGAGCCAAAATTCCAAGTCTCTGAAAATGTTCTATGGCTCAACTCGATGACTCGTGGAAAGTCCCACGAGTCGTAGAACACTGTCGTGGTTCTGGGGAAACTTGACTGATCTCAGGTTCAGTCCCACGAGTCAAAATACCCCTGGGAAATAATTAAGAAAAGTTGTCTTAAAAACCCAGCTTCAGGTCCCACAAGTCCATCCCACGGATCATAGAATTAATCACGACTCGTGGTATGGAGTCGTGGTTCCTGAGCCAAAATTCCAAGTCTCTGAAAATGTTCTATGGCTCAACTCGATGACTCGTGGAAAGTCTCACGAGTCGTAGAACACTGTCGTGGTTCTGGGGAAACTTGACTGATCTCAGGTTCAGTCCCACGAGTCAAGTCCACGACTCGTAGGAACTTCCACGAGTCATGGAAATGACTCATGGTTACTGAGGGAATGAACCACTCTCTGAATCAGTTACAGAGATTGGTTCCATGACCCGTGGAAAATACCATGACTCGTGAGACTGATTTGTGGTTCTAACAACTGAGAATAATTTTTTTGACAAGTCTTCAGGACTGAAATCACGAGTCACTTCCACGACTCGTGGAACCATCCATGGTTCGTGGACTTGACTCGTGATCCCTGGAATTTTCAGAATTTTCTGTAAGTTTGAGTTTAAAGGCCGATTCAACTTTCGGGGTGTTACACTTGTAATAACTAAAATACCCCTGGGAAATAATTAAGAAAAGTTGTCTTAAAAACCCAGCTTCAGGTCCCACAAGTCCATCCCACGGATCATAGAATTAATCACGACTCGTGGTATGGAGTCGTGGTTCCTGAGCCAAAATTCCAAGTCTCTGAAAATGTTCTATGGCTCAACTCGATGACTCGTGGAAAGTCTCACGAGTCGTAGAACACTGTCGTGGTTCTGGGGAAACTTGACTGATCTCAGGTTCAGTCCCACGAGTCAAGTCCACGACTCGTAGGAACTTCCACGAGTCATGGAAATGACTCATGGTCACTGAGGGATTGAACCACTCTCTGAATCAGTTACAGAGATTGGTTCCATGACCCGTGGAAAATACCATGACTCGTGAGACTGATCTGTGGTTCTAACAACTGAGAATAATTTTTTTGACAAGTCTTCAGGACTGAAATCACGAGTCACTTCCACGACTCGTGGAACCATTCATGGTTCGTGGACTTGACTCGTGATCCCTGGAATTTTCAGAATTTTCTGTAAGTTTGAGTTTAAAGGCCGATTCAACTTCCGGGGTGTTACACTTGTAATGCCTATATTTAGTTCTGAATGCCGTCTTGGAATTTTTTTTTTTCTGTCTTGAGCCGGGGGTCTATCGGAAATAGCCTCTCTACCTCACTTCTGAGGTAGTGGTATGGTCTGCGTACACTCTACCCTCCCCAGACCCCACGCTGTGGGAATACACTGGGTATGTTGTTGTTGTTGTTGTTGAGATCGAAGATCAATCCTTGAAAAGTGGGCCGCTCTTTGGAACTAATCAAATAGGTCCTCTATACGAGGTAAATGATACTTATTATATATCATTACGTTATTAAATTGTCTATAGTCGATGCATATTCTTAGAGACCCATATTTCTTCATTACAAACAGTACTGGTGTACCCCATAGAGATATACTCGGTCGAATAAAACTGTTATCTAGTAAGTCGTGAAACTATTTTTTTAGCTCCTTCAGCTCTGCTGGTGCCATATGATATGGGGGTATAGATATTGGCAAGGTGTCAGGTTCCAAATTAATACCAAAGTCTATCTCTCATACTAGAGGTAATCTTTGAAAATCCTCAGGAAATACATCATAAAATTCTTTCACCACTGGTACCTTCTCCAAGCTAAGTGATATCTCTTTGACATCTCTCACCATAGCTAAGAGACCCATGGAACCTTTCTTAAGTTATCATTGGGCCTTCATAAGAGATATAACTTTACCAACCTCTGGGACTTGGCCCGCTTTTAATACAAAAATAGGCTCGTTGGGTATCTCAAATTAGACTATCTTTGCATGACAATCTACTGTAGCATAGCAAGGAGATAACCAATCTATGCCCATCAACACATCAAAGTCATTCACATTAAGTACAATCAAGCCAGCTAGACTATCACTACCCTCAACTAGAATTTAGCAATCACAATACACATATTCAACTAATAACAAATTGCCAAAAAGAGTAGCAACAAGAAAAGGATGATTTAACATCTCTGGTTGTCTATCAAACCTTAAAGTAAAGTATGAGGATACTTAGGAATGTGTAGATCCTTGGTGAATTAAATCATGTGCATCAAATGAACAAACTGAAAGAACACATATAACCACTGCATTCGAGGCTTGAACCTCCTATCTAGTAAGTGCAAAAACTCTCGCTTGGCCCCTAGAAGCATTCCCTTGTCCCTGATTTCCAGCAACACAATCTCCATTACCTCAAACTCTGTTTCCCATACCAGCAGTACCTGTAGTATTATAAGTAGCTTGAGTAGGTGCAGCTAACTGACCAGAAGCTTGACTAGAATTTCTTGGAGGCTGAGGTCAGTCCCTAAGGTGATGTCCCAACTGACCACATCAGAAGCACTCTCCAGTGATAACATGACACTGGCCCATATGTGATCTGCTTCAAGTCTGGTAGGAAGGAGCAGTGGCATACATCTACCCGTAACCACAATGTCCAAATGATGGTGATGATTCCTGAATACCATGTCTATGATGTGGCTTGTATATGGATTGCGAAACTAAATTTGTCCCTGTTTGAGGGCCCAGTTGTTGTTTTTCATGATTCCCTGCTCTTCAATTTGCACTAAAGTCTTTGCCGATTGACCCTCATGTCTTAGCCTTCTTACATACCTCATAAGCTACATGTTCCTCACGACCCTTGTTTCAATCTTCCTAGCAAGATCAACTGCCTCATAATAAGTCAAAATATTTGCCTATGGGGCTACTGCATTATATATATGACCAACCAACCCATTAACAAACCTCTAAACTCGAGCTTCTTCAGTGGACACTAAATAAGGAGAATATTTTGCGAGCTTATAGAATTTGGTATTTTAAGTTGACACATCCGCATTTGGAGTCTTGAGCAACCTTTCAAACTGATTTGCATATTTCTGCCTTTAACTCTCGGGGAGGAAATTATCTATAAACAACTTAGTGAACTCATCCCATGCTAGTGGTGCTGCTCCTGTAGGTCTTCCCAGCAATACGGTCTCATACCATGTGTTAGACATGCCTTCTAATTTGTACGATGCAAGCTCCACAACCCTCACACTAGAATATCCTAGTGCATGCAGTTCCTTGAGTGTCCCATCCAAGAAACTTTGAGGATCAGCTTAACTATCTAAACTTGTGAATCTAGGTGATTTCAACTTTAAAAACTCCTGCAGAGATATCTCTTTGTTCCCAAACCTTTAAGTCTGTGCCAGTGCCTGAGACTGTAGTTGTGTCTATGTAGGTGCTGTAATATACTGAACAAACCCTTTATTCCTGTCAACCAAACCCTCTATGAATCTTTGCATGGAGATAAGTGCCTTAGGAGTACCACCCTCAAGTGTTGATGGAGGTGGGCTAGCACTCATTTCAGAAGTGGTCTCTCTTGAACTCCTCATGGTAGTACTGTTATTCTCTGCGGTGGCACCACGACCCCTACCTCATCCCTTTTAGTGAGCTCTACCTCTTCCTCTAGCTGCGGAAGATGGCTGCCTGTTTGAGGTAGAATTAGGTGTCTATGGGACCACTATCGTAGCTCTATCATTAGACGATTGTGTTAGAGCCATATGATTAACAAAACAAATATGTTAGATTCATCTAGTTTGCTAGATTCATCTAGTTGGTCCTAAATATAACACACATAAGGAGGAATAATAAATAAAGACAAGACACATCCTATCACACTCACGCAGAATCACGATTATACAAATGGACAGCAACATAACTATAATTGAGATTATACTACTAGCGTGTGCTCTATTAGTCACAGGAATAACCTAAGCTCTGATACAAACTTTGTCACAACCCAAATTAGGGCCATGACTGGCGCTTAGGAGTTAGTGCTCCAAGCAAGCCTCATCGATATTCTATAGAAAATTGGTCAGAGTTTCCCCTATTTTTGGGCCTATCAAAAAATTTCCCTGTCCAGAATCAACAACTAACCAACAAATATTAACCATACAAGTCATAACCTTCATCCACTGTCTATTCCCGATGTAATAATAATAACTTTATCTCCAAATACGAAATAAATCTAATACTAATCACAAGTCCATAATAATGAAAGAATTCTCATGACTCTAATAAAATAACTATGGAATGACTCTAAGATATTCAAAGAAAGACCATAAGAAATAAATAAGCCTTCTGCCCATGCGAACAAGTACGAGGCTCACCAGGAATCGTCAACTCGTATTCTCTAGTTAATGGAATCCTCATCAATGTCACTTGTGTTCTCTGTAAAAATAATAGCAAGGAGTGAGATGCTAGCTCAGTGAGTATAACACTTTACCACAACCATTTTCATGGAGGACAAGCTAGAAAATATGCTAGTATGATAATCATAAATCATGAAGTAAATGCCCTTTCAGGAATCGACAACAATATGCAATATTGTTTGTTTTATGTAAACAAAATCAATTAACAATTTGATAATAAACTCTATAAACATTGTATAATATTAAAGATTATATATTTAGGAGGTTTCGAAGAATGAATCATGTAATCATTGTGACTTTCTACTTCAAGAAAAGTCAATATCTGTGGACCCCCTCATAAAGAAGTCAAATATACATTTCAGTTGGTCTCTACTCGAGGGAGATCAGTAACGGTATGCTAGTTCAACCTTTCCACTAGCAATGACTATAACGATAATCTATAAATATATGATGCACCAGGTCTAACGAATCCGCCGCTAGCTATGGAATCCAAGTCAAGATCTACTCCCATTTTTACTTTTCTTTATAAATAGTAGGTACTCGTATGAAAGTATTTTCAAAATAGTACAGGGCATTTAAGTTCTTATCAAATCATATTATATATAAAACTTGAACAAAAACACATGTCAAGATACTTATTTCTCAAGTAAGTGAAGAACCTTCACAATAACAGTACTCATGTTTCAAATAACGGTAAACATTTCTTATAAAAGTGTGAACATCTCAAATAACCACTTCAGTATCCTATCAAGTAAAAGACTTGTCCTACATGAAATTTCAAAGTAATCGATAACACTTTTTCCCCTCAAAATCATGTATAAACTATGCAAGTTATGAAAACATAAGTTGTGGTAAGATTACTACTCACAGTACTCTTGTCAAAATACCAAACTTTTCAACTCGAGCACTCTGTACGACTTCCTTTGATCAATCTATATTATCATAAAAATCAATTTGTATAAATTCCCAAACCGTCAACAGATAACCAATGCCCGTGATTTCATAAGTGAATCTCAATTCTGGTTAACTCATGTATGCATCTCCCTCTACTAAAACCATATTTTTTTAATTTAGTAGTAATACCTAGAGGGAAAGGAAAATCATCCTTGTTCTGCTTCATGTAGTGATTTTCAAGCACTCACAAACTCTAACCAGAATGCTTATCAATCAATGAACTTATTACTCATCTATTTTACTATAAAGATTTTAACATATTCCATGATATTCTCATATCTAAATCAATAGAATTGAAAGAATACCTTGAAATTTGAATTCATCGGGATTTAGTTCTTCTCCGTAAGTTACCAGGAGCTCTTGTTTCTTCTTATCACTGAATCCCTGATAACATTAGTTGCAACTGCTATAGCCGTTGTATCGTTTCCTCTTCCTTAATCCCCTTTCATATTTTTTGAACTTGTTTGCATTGGTTTTCCTTTTAGTTTACCCTAAGCCCTCTTTACTTTTCCTTAATTGGGACTGCCAGGTTAGGTTCCTTTTGGGTTTTAGATGATGACCCTTTTTTTTCTTCTTTTTTGGGGACTATTTAATGGATTCACTTCTTATTTATTAATTTGATAACTACGCATATACCCTTATTTAATATGGGGTATCACACTCAGCTTTCAACCACCTCCTTTTCTTTCCTAATAAGGGAAAATGGGAACAAACTAAACCTCACATAATCTTCTGAGAACCATCAGGTATGTAAGTATCAATGAATTCTAGAAAAGTCTGGATGTGCTGCTATGGATCTTTATGCACAAGGCCTGTGAACTAGCTCACTAGAGTGAAAGAGTTGCATCATGTTCTGTTTGAGATTTAAGCGGCCTCCTACTTATGGCTACCGAATGCTTGGTGTGACATTGGTCACTAGTGGGATTGCCACTTCTGTGACTGGTCTTGGTGCTTCCATTTCTACCTAAACAACTTTGAGTTGTTCAACCTGTTGGACTGGATCAAGTACCACCTTCTAAACCTGCTGAGTTAGATAAAGGGTTGCTTCCCTTCTTCTTTGATGAAATAATCATTCAGGTTCAGGGTGTGGTTTCACTAATTCTGTATTCCTTTCCAGCTTGTTGAAATTCTGAGATTATACCTGTAGATTCAAAAGCTAAGATCATATTGTCAACACCTGAATAATAAAGTCGTAAAAAAAAGAGAAATTTTCTCATTTCTAAGTCCCCGCCAATGGTGCTAAAAACTTATTGTGACTTCTAACCACACGCAAGTGTATCTAGTCATCCAAATAAAACAAACTGGTTTGTCCAAATATCATACCCAAAGAACTTGTGACTTAGCAAATATTACAATAAATTCAATATACATAAATTTAAACAAGCGTGAAAGTAACCAAGAAATGTTTTAGAGTTTGTAGTAATCTAAGAGAAATTAAATGAAATATTAAGGCAAGTACAGATTTGTTATTGTTCCAAATTTTGAGAGAATGCCAGGGTTATAGCGTTTTATTGCAATCATGATTAGTATCTAATTTTATCGACTTATTTTTTTAACTAGTTGCTGATTTCGGGGTTAATTATATGATTACAGTCTGGCTAACCTCTAATTGCCTATTCACGTGCACATCTCTATGAGCAAGACAAACATGTAAACAAAGTTGCTACTCTTGTTTTAAACCAAGCAAGCTTTCTAGATATATTTCTATCCTAGACGCAAATCTACTCTTTATGTTACAAAAGAGAGATCTTGCTCCTTATATTCCTGGTTCTATCTTATTGGTTCGTCTTTCAGGTTCACAATAAGATTATAAGTTTATTTCAATGGTGGCCACGCATCAAAATACTACGCACAGGAATATAAGAACAACTATTGATGATAAATAAACCAATTGATCCAGTCTTTAATTATCATTCATGCGTTAGTCATAACCCCAGAACAAGGGTTCTTAGCGGCTCATACTAGTTACGAATACAAAAAGCAATGTTTTTATCCAAAGAAATAGCTAAACAAAGTAAAAAGAAAAGAAACCTAATGGTAAATTTTATCCTTTACTTGATGCTCAAAATATGATGAAACAACCCTACTAAAAATGTACAAGGGTTATATCATAGTGTTGGAAAATAACCCTCTTTTCCTTGTTAGACTCAGAGTAGGAAAAAACCAAAAATTCTATTGGGATGGGGCTTGGAGCGATGCGCCTGTCAGTGCGACATTGTCCCCCTTCTGTAGTTCTATGGCTGGGGTGGTGCGCCAGCCACCGCGCCTCAGCCCATAATTTTGTCGTTTCTCTCTTTTCTTTCTGAAACTTTGCTAACTTCGTTCCAATGCTTTGTGCCACCGTTTTTACTCCCTAAGGTCGATTTCCCCCATCATTCATCCTGTAAATATCTAATTATGTGTTTAGTTCATTATCAAGAAAAATAAATCAAGACACACTTAACATAGTGAAGATTATTCTAAAATAAGAGAAAATATGGGTAAAATAGGACAAATGGGCATACAAATATGCTCAAGATCACAAGCATACACAAGAACATACATAATTATTTATTTAAAAAGTGACAACTTTAAATGAATTGTGTAAGCTTTAAATGACAACAAAATTTGGTGTACTTCTCCACCACTTCAACACGGAAGTCGTGGTGCCACACCCCATAATTCTTATCCCATTATATCTACATTCGAATATTGCATAAGTTTGTGGTAAAATATATATATAACTTTTTGAATATACCACAATTAATAGAAAACTATTTTGAATAAAGCTTGTCTCATATAATAGTAATTTTTCAATATAACTAAATTTACTATCTCCGCTAAATACCAATAAATTAAAAAAAAACTTACAAAATAAATACATACATAAATATGTCATAACTTACGAGTTTTTAATAAATGTAGAAGACATTTTAGGACGTCAATAAAAATATATACTTTTGTCAAATTCTAATTTAAACTAAATATTTTAAACACTCGCGGTAAAATTTTTCTCAAATTTAGGCTCGTAAACCTTTGACATGGGACGAAGGACACCTCAAAACACTTGGGGTGTTACTTCCTTCCCCCCTTATAAACATTTATCGTCGAATGTAGAATGGAACGCACGATTAAAGATATACACTTCTAGAGTTTTTGGAAGAAACTCCCCTATACACCAGACTATACCACACTTGCAAAACAACAAGAAGAAGTTCTACAAGCCTCACAAGGCCACTAGCTTCAACCATAATCTTATTAGGCCACACATTTTTGACGATGACACAAACTCATAACTGGAATGGAAACTTATCTCAAATGAAAAAACCTTATCCTTGGGAATGCTATGTTGCCACGAATCAAGATTGTCCTCTCCACAAGATCTATTGAGGTCAAACAATTGCGAATATCTATCACACAATTTTGATAGCTTAACTTTTTAAACATAGCTCTACCGCACAATCTAAAATATGAACGAAAGGTAACCAATCCTAAATGTCTGGTACCTTCCTTATTGTAGTGTGGTGTACAACACACCCTTAAGCAAGACTCTACTAGACATGACTTATAGATTCTGTAGGACACGATGTTACTCTAATACCAAGTTTGTTACACCAAAAAGCTAGGGAGGAGTAATTAGAACATGATGCCACACATGATTGACCAAACCAACATAAACCGAATCAAACAACATCAGTAGGCCTTAAGGCCAAGCCAAACAAAATGAATCACAACGGAAACAAACTCGAATATAACAAAAGTTTTATACAAGGACAATCAGGCCACAATAGACTACTAGACCCACAATAGGTGTCTACAAGCCTTTAGTATGAAAAGTTACTATCCATGAGTCAGTACAGGGCCATGATGTACCCATTACAAATATAAAGCTAAAAAAGACTCTAGACTCAACAACTTCAGAATGAACATAGCGTACCACCCATCAGCTGAAATTGAAAACACACATTCAATACCACTATCTACCATATAACTTGCATGTATAAATACAGTGCCCCCAAGCAATGGGTACGTCAGTACGAAAGAATATACTGAGTATGTAAGGCAATATAATAACAAAAATAGCACAACCTGAAACTAAAACCACAATATAAAGAAAGTTTAAATGGAAATGATATTAATATCTCAATGATAATATGCACATATAAAATGCCAGCCTAACACTACGTTACCTAGCCAACTCTAGACCCCACAATAACCAAAACCTCAGCAACACATCACCTCAAAACTCAAGATATCGCTAAGCAGAGAAATTATAATGTATGAATGAAATACAAGATGATCAACATAAGTCAATCAATCCTACTAGATATAATCATGGACCAAAGGGTAAATAATAAATAGGCTCAATCTGCAGAATGAACTCTTGCCTTATGGGAGAGTAATTGTAACATCTCGTATTCTGCATATACTAGTCCTATTCATATATCACTTGATATAGCCTTGTCATATAGGTGAGGGACCGAGTTTCTATTATGAGCAGTGATAGTTTAATGTGTATTGGGAGGTGCTGTAATGCCCCATTCAGTTCAGCACGTAAACGGCCAAGTTAACCTCGACAAAAGTATTTAAACTCGAGATGGTAAGGTTGTATTTGAGTAAATATTTAGGGTGAAGTGTTAAGTTAAAGCAAAAGGGATTAGAAATTAGAAAATAGAATAAAATAAGTGAGCTGCTTGCTTGACTTAACTAAGCTAGTAGGTGACAAGTAGGTGCATCACCTACTTTGACTTATTGACCAGCCTAAAGAACTAGGTAGGTGCATCACCTACTAAGACTATTTTGACTAGCTTAGAGGGCCAAGTACACCCATCACCCACTTGAATAAATTCTGGCCCAAAGAAGTGAAAGAAAGGGAATGAATTGGCAGCCAAGGCCCAATAAGGTTAAGTCCAACAAAGCCCATGTAAAATGGCCAAGTAGGTGTATCACCTTCTTGACATTTTGTGGCTCAAAATGAGCAAGGAAAGTCGGCCAAAGCAGCCCCCCTTTAAAGGGGTTAAGACCAGCTCATTTCACTCATTTTAACTTGAAAAAAAAACAGATTTTAGAAGTTCTTTCTCTCTCTCTCTTAGCTTCACATAGCAGCCATAAAATACCATTAGGGTTCTTAAGTATTCTCCCTCTTTTCAAGCTAAGTTGAAGGGGAGTTCAAGCTCTTGAAGAAGTACAAGTTAGAAGGACAAATTTTCAGAATTTAAGGTAAAGTTACTGCCCATTTTTACCCCTTTTTATATGCAAGTTTGATGAAGAATTCTGTATGTGTTTGTGTCAAGAACCATGGGGTAGTGATTGGAATCCTTGAGTTAAAAATACTTTCTTATTATGTTGAAGGATGTTTGGGATTGTTTTAGGAGCGGTTTTATGTGTATATATTTGGGACAGCTTGGTGGAACTTGTAAAAGGGTGTGTGAAGTTGTATTGAAGTATGGAAGGAGGGTGTGGTAATACACCACTTAATTGGGTGTTATGTTAACTTGCTGCCTGCACACCTTTGTATGTTGTTTGGTATATGTTGTGAAGTCGGAAGAGCTTCAAGGGACCTTATGAGAAGGTCGTACAGTATGTAGATATGTTTAGAGGAGAAGAGGTGAAAGGAACACTCTTGGTTTGATCAATTACGAGCTTACTGCCTAGTTACTGATTTAGTGGGATCAAGTAGCCCAAATTAGTTAACTAGCTACTAATACTAGTTTTGCCACGTATTTCATTGTAGATAAATAATCTGAAAGAGGGAAGCTTAATTCGTCGTAATATCCGAGTTACACAACAAGGTATGTAAGGTTTCTCAGTTTCATATTCCTTGGCATGAACTCTTATATTTGTGTTGTTACCAACGAAGTGGGTTTCCTAGTAAAGGTACTTTCAACAGCAAGCTTTGTGAGTTATTCTCTAAGCCAAATGAGGTTCAGTGTATCATATAAGCTCCTAAATAGTACGTTGATGTTACGTTTGCTCCTTATATCATTGTTACTGCCTTAAGTGCATGTTCACATGTCTTCTACTACTGGTCCATAGTTTTGAGCTCAATAAAGGTTACAACCACCAATGTAACAATCTCAAAGATTAAAGAAACTAAATGAAGTAATCTGTATATGTGTGGGTGGCAGCCCAGGGGTGAAAGCCTAGCATGGGTCGATCCCTATTTGTGTACTTATGGGTGGCAGCCTAGGGGCGAAAGCCTAGCATGGGTCGATCCCAATTTGTATATTTATGAGGGCAGCATCCCAGGGGTTAAATTGCCTAGCATGGGACTCCTCTTCTACCACTGATCAGTTGGTCACGTGTATTACATGCCTTACAATGATCATAAAGCAAAGAAGAGTAACCAAAGAACGTAATATACATGATTTCGCAAGTGTAAGCGACTGTGATCTTCTGTTCTTATTTACATGTTTATGCACTGATACCTTATTCTATTTGAGCTCTTGTTTACATATGGTTTACTTTATGCCTTACATATTCAGTACATTCTCTCGTACTGACGTCCCTCATGGGGACGCTGCATTTCATGCCGCAGGCACATGTACTCTGGCTAGTAGACCTCCCCAGTAGGAGCACAGGACACTCGGCTGCTGTTGGTGAGCTCCAGGTTGATTCGGGGCTTTACCGAGTCTTTGGTATATATTTTGGGTATTGTATAGTTAAGGGTAAGGCGGGGCCCTGTCCCGACCTAAACTAAGTTTGTCTATCTTGTAGAGGCTTTGTAGACCAATGTTAAAGTAAAACTTAGTTATGTCTTTGCTCTTAACAGTTGTGGCCTCAATGGCCAGATCGTGTACATAAGTTTTGGGCCTATCTATGTTGGTCTTGTTATTCAGGCAGCTTATCTATAGTCAAAACTTCTTAATTGTCATAGTTATATGCATGATGAATCACAGGTTATAAGCTGGTTCTCTCGGGCCTTTAGGGCATCGAGTGCCTGTCCGTCTAAATGTAATTTGAGGCGTGACAGTAATACACAAGTATGACCATGAGAAGAAAACTTACACCTTACAGGTCCTCACAATACCATAGGCTCAACCATGCAGAAAGGTATCATGTCTTATAGGTCCTCGCAAAGCTATGAGCTCGACCATGTGGAAAGGTCTCATGCCCTACAGGTCCTCGCATGACCTCTGGACAATCACAATCACAAAATATAATAAAAAATAACACAATACACAGAATGTAATATAATACAATACAATCTTAACAAAATAGTCCACAACAATCTCCACAAAGCCACCACTTGAGCTCTATGACCTAGGAAATGCCACCAACCTACCACATATATCCATAATTGACCCCGAGCTACATAACTAATCATAACCCTATAAAAATATAATACCATAATTAACACAATACTGAATATAATCTGATAATCACAACCATATATACACCACCTCTTACTTCTAACTTAACACAAAACCAACATCACCAAATATGTATTTCTAAAAAGAACAACACCAATAATAAATTAGAGATAACTAAAAATAAACTCTTTGATTGTGATGACCCCTCCGGTCATCTTTACATTTATGCATTCATTGCACTATTAGAGCTTTCATGTTGGGGCCTCAAGTCATTTATGGCTTGCTGGGACCGCTAGTTTGGTGTCCTGGCCATTCGTTTGGTTATTTTTCTCTTTTTCCTATTTTAGAGCTTTAACTTAGAATATCGTTGACTTTAGTTAACATTCTTAGCTAATGTGCTCAAAATTGAATTCTGATAGTTTTCTTAGCTTCAGAGTGTCTAGTTTGGTCTAGTTGGACCTTTAATTGAGGCTTGAGGACTTCCAGTGTGGGTTTGGTATTGCTTTCTCTGTTTTCAGGCCATTTGGAGTTGAAAGTGTAATTTTGGGTGAGTTTTGATGATCGGAGTGTCGGAATTGAAATTCGATGATTCCACCAGCTCTGGAATGTTGAGTTTGGGTTAGGAGGGTGGTTGGTTTGGGTTCTTGGTGAGCCAGACTCACTTCGAGCCTTTGAGTTCCTTTTTGTTAGTGTTGACTTGGGTCAACATTTCTCCGAAACGACCTCGTATGGAAGTTTCATCGATTCCATTGGGTCTGGAACGTTGTTTCCACTCTATTAGCATTGTTGGTTTTGAATATCGGTTTGTGCTTGGAATACCCCGTAGAGTTTTCAAAAATTGCAGAAAATAGTTGGAGGCCTGGCCTTCAGCGTCGATGGCGCTGGCCAATTTCCAACACCTATATATTTTTTTGAGTTCGTCTTTCCAGCCATTTTTCTCCTAACTTTCTCACTCTAAAACATTCATACACTCTCCTAAATTTCTCTTGATTAGTTCTAGCTTTGGGAAATTAATTGCTCATCATTAATCCGTGGTTCTTCGCTTGGTAAGCTTTCTTCCCCAAACTTGATTCCTCTTGTTCTTCCATTTAAATCCACCATTGTTGCTCATGTCAAAAGCTTGGACTTTTGGTAGATTCTGCCTCCTAAGTTCATGCATGTTCATGGGTGCAAAGGAGTGTTCATTTTGGCTTAAATTCCATCTTTTTGGTAAGTAATTCTCGCCTAATTTCCATTTTTAGTTATTAAAATTCTACCTTCAAACCCAAAGTTGAGCGGGCTGTTTTGATGACTCCTCTTAGCCAATTGTGCTCAATTTTGGAGCATGCCTTCTTGGCATCATTGGGGTCATCGTTCCCTTTTTTATTTTGTGTTTTGGGTTGTGGGCCCTGCAGGCTCACTTTTTACCCACATTTTGACCTGGCTAAAATTTTAGCAATATGAGTATCGTTAGACTCATTTTAATGTAATATTTATGTTTTTGATAGTTTGATCATCATTCGGGATCTCTCAGAGCAATTCTGGCTTGGACGTTATTGTTTGAAAAGCTTGTCATCGAACGACAAGTAGGTTACGATTTAACTCCTAGACTTAGTATATATTGGATAAAATTGTACTAGCTGGCATCCTTGGGTTGGGTTATTAGGTTTGTACCACAGACCTTGACCGCTTTTCCATGATTCATCCCATTTCTTTCCTCTATTATGTGTAGTATTCTTAGTAGTTGATATTATCACCCTTGTGGTCGTAAGAGTCCTTGTTGACTCAGGAACATAGAAGGCGGGTTATTGGAAATGTCAGCGAGTCCCCGATATAGAAATATCCTTCTAGGCTGGTCATGCTTGCTGAGTAGCTACGGAGCCTATGCAGGGCCGATAGTGAGTCATGGGGCCACTGTTTGTAATTGAACATATCATTTATCATGCATATAAAGGATTTTCTACTCGATTTTACAACGGTTTTGGCTTCGGGCCCATTAGTTATGATTTCCAACCCTTGCATGGCCTCGAGGTCCCATTTTCGATAAAATGTGTTATGAAATGGTTTGATATCCCTTTTTATCTATCCTCTTGGGGTAAGAAAGGTTAAAGGAGAGAGATGTCTCAGTTTTCATATCTTATATGGTCCTCGAGTGGACCAAGGTGCAATCGTTCTGCTATTTATAAAGAGATGAGATTAGACTCGATAAGCCGAGCGACAGACCTGTTTTACTACTGTTTTAGACCCGGAGATGCCCGGGCACCCTTGGAGGGGATTTACTACATTTATTTCATTGGTTTATACCTTGATAGGATTCAGGCAGTCATTTCGATTATTGGTGACTAGTTTGGATCAAGTTGTACTCCGGACAGTATTGTGAGGTTATAGTGTAGTATGTGGTGAATGAGTAGACCTCCATGGACCGTGTCACTCAAGACCAAGTGATACGGGCCTAAGGGTGACCGGGGGTAGGGGTTTACGGTGGAGCAGATGTACTCGGGATAAGTCCTTCCATAGATCCTGCCTTTACTGGACCTTTGGGGCACCAGAGGGGGTAACATACTGACACTGAGATTGCACGATCTTGGCATTTCATAGCATATCATTCATCTGTGTGAGGTACCACCCTTGTTTGCTGTTTGTTGATTGTACGCTCTGGTAGTATGGGATACCGGGGGGTTTGTTTTCTCTTATTTATGTTCCTCGGTTGTATGGGAGGCCGAGGGACTATAGGTAGACTACTATTGTTTCACTACAAAATTGTTCCCCATTACTGCTACAAGTGTAGAGTTGGATATTACTAGGTTGTTAGTATCTGGCCTTGAGATGGATGTGATTAGTTTGATTGTTGTTTCCTGTTTTCCCGAGCATGTCTACCTTTATTCTTTGCCCCTTTTCCTTATACTTGAGGTTACTAGTATACCGTTCATTTCTCAAACTTATTATGTATATACCGTTATTGCAAGGATCCTAGGTACGTTATTTCTTACTTCCACCTGTGCTTGTGTATATATATCTTACTTGCTAGCCTTGTATGTTGTTCTGTTGTCTTCTCTCTAGGCTAGTTCTTGTGTACTTTTTTCGTTGATTTCTGTGACTGCTTATTTCTATTCTCTATGTGATTGTTGTTTTATCTTATATGTGCCCATTCGGTCTATGATACCTACTGGGTACCTTATGCTTCGCATTTGGTGCTCACCCTCCACACTGCATCTTTTGGTGCAGATCCTAGTGTAGGTCATCACCGTTAGCTCATGGGAGACTCGTGTGAGGTATTGTTTTTATTATACTCTAGACTGAAGGTGAGCTCTTGTTGACCAGAGCTTAGCTTTAGTTTATCTTGTATATTTTGTACTCTATTACTCTTTGGAGACAGCTTTCTATATGTTACTTTTGGATCCCTTGTAGTCCTTATGTAGATCGGGCTCTTATACGCTATGATACTAGGTTTTGGGGTTGGTTTAGCTTCCACTTTGTATTTATATTACTCTTATTGTCTAGTTTATTCAACTTGTTTCCTTACTTCTGATTATTTATTTATTCTTCCGCTTAAACTATTATAAGGTAGCCCATTACTAACCATTCTGGGCTACGGGGATTGGTTCGCCTACCGGGGGTTGTAGGTGCCATCATGATCAAGAAATCGGGTCGTGATAGCTTAGTATCAGAGCCTTAAGTTCACTGGTGTCATCGGTATAAGAGTCAATGTCTAGTTCAATCTTGCGGATTTGGGTGGAGACGTCTGTACTCAATCTTCGGTAGGCTAAAGTGACATCTTAGGAAGAATTGGACTTTCCTTGTTTCTATCTCTTGCATAATATCCTTGAAAGTTTCTGGGAATCTTACTTACTGTGGTTCACTCTTCCGCAGATGGTTCGTACGAGAGCTTCAACTTCTGGTGGAGGAGAGCCTCCTGCCCCTGCACCTACGACTCCAGTTAGGGGTTGGGGTGGTCAAAAGGGTAGAGGTAGGGGTCGTGGATGCCCTAGAGAAGCATCACCAACTAGGGCTACTAGAGTTGAGGTAGAGCCAGAGTATGATTTTGAGCCAGAGCTCGCTCCAGAGCAGTAGCATATGAACCTGGTGGCAGCCCAGGTACCACCAGCTGCAGTACCAGCTCCAGCATCAGTTTCTATGCCAGCTTCAGCCCCAACTCAGACTTCGGATATTCGGGGTTTACTTGTTCAGCTTTTGGGTATGATTAAGGAGCATCCCTCTGAGATAGCACAAACATCTGCTCAGGGGCCAGCCCTAGGTGTTCTTAGTTCAGTAGCGCAGCCTACTACTGCGGCTCCCCATGCCAAGGTCATTCCAGTCCTATTGGTTGCACAACCTCTTACTCCTTGCCCATCTATGACAGATGGGGAGCAGAATGCTTTAAGCATATTTCTGAGATTGGCACCGTCGAGGTTTGCTGGTACACCGGGTCAGGACCCATATGACTTGATTACTACCTATGAGGATATATTGCACCATTTGGGCTTATTGGAGACTCACGGGGTAGGCTACACTACCTATCAGCTAGAGGGGACAACGAAGTTGTGGTGGAGGGCACAGGTTGCTTGCAGATCTTCTACATCACCTCCTTTGACCTAGTTTGAGTTCTATGAGGCCTTTATGGCCAAGTTCTTACCCCAGAGTGATCGTGAGCATCGCAGGGAGCAGTTTACTCGGCTTATGCAAGGGTCTATGACCGTATTTGAGTATGAGACCCATTTTCATTAGTTATCACCATTTGGAGCTATGATCATTCCTACTGAGCCAGACATGATTCACAGGTTTTTTTGGAAACTAAAGTTAGAGTTTAGAGAGCCAGCCGAGATAGTGGTTGCCACTGGTAGATCATTTCAGGCTATTACAGATTATGCTCGCACGGTAGAGGATATGCATCATTATTACTTCGGGGCTAGAGATAAGAGGCCTCAACATCAGAGTGGCTATAATGGTTCCCGTCAAGGGGGTAGAGGTTCTGGCTAGTGGGCCTGAGGTTATCAGCCACAGTAGCACCAGGGCCAGTCCAGCCGATCGGTTTAGGCTTCACTTCAGGCTATGGGTGGCATTCCGTTTAAGCAGGGTCAGAGTAGCCATCAGGGCTAGAGCGGTCAGCCTTCGAGGGGTGCATCTTCTGGGGCATCAGGCCGTGGTGTCCATTTGGGTTTTGTCGGTCCATCTTGACACTTCAGGCCATCAGGACCTTGCTATGAGTGTGGGGTGGTGGGTCACTATACGAGATACTACCCCCAGAGAGGTACAGTTCAGTTAGCTGCTCCGCAGGCAAAGCTATTACGAGTAGTTCAGCCTCCAGCTAGAGGGGGTGGTGGTCAGGCTAGGGGTGTTTCCCTGCATGGCTGAGTAGGTGGTAGGGATGGGAGCCAGACAGGTAGAGGTAGTCATCAGTTCTATGCGGTCCCTGGGAGATCGGAGGCAGAGGACTCTGATGCCGTGATTACATGTACGATTTTTGTATGTCGTCAGCCAGCTTATACTTTGTTTGATCCTGGATCTACTTGTTCATATGTATCTGCCTACTTTATGCCTTGTTTGGGGTTGGCTAGTGAGCCATTATATGTGCCACTTACTGTTTCGACCCCAGTAGGAGATTCTTTAGTAATGGATCAGATTGTGAGATCCCTTGTGATATCTGTTGGTGATTTTGAGACTTGGGGTGATTTGATGATCCTTGATGTGCTAGATTTTTATGTGATACTGGGCATGGATTGGTTATCCCCTTACCGTGCAGTTTTGGATTGTTTTGCCAAGACCATTACCATAGCCGTGCCCGATGTATCCCCAGTTATGTGGCAGGGTTCAGTTAGCCATGCACCATCTGGGATCATTTCTTGTCTTCGAGCTAGAAAGTTGATTTCCTGTAGGTGTTTAGCTTATCTAGCATATGTCTGAGATGCTAGTGCTGACCCTTCATCTCATGAGTCTGTTCCTGTGGTTAGATATTTTCTAGATGTGTTTCCTACCGACCTGCCAGGCCTTACACCTGAGAGAGATGTTGATTTTCCCATTGAGTTAGAGTCGGGCACCAGGCCCATTTCTATCCCTCCCTACCGTATGGCTCCTGTTGAGTTGAGAGAGCTTAAAGAGCAGCTCCAACACTTGTTAACTAAGGGGTTCATTAGACCGAGTGTGTCTTCTTGAGGGACTCCTGTTCTCTTCGTGAAGAAGAAGGATTGGTAAATACGGATGTGTATTGACTATCGGAAGTTAAATAAGGTGACAGTGAAGAATAAGTATCCGATGCCAAGGATTGATAACTTGTTTGATCAACTCCAGGGCTCAGCCGTGTTTTCGAAGATTGATTTGAGGTTCGGCTACTATCAGTTTAGGATTAGCGCGGAGGACATCCCTAAGATAGCATTCAGGACATGTTATGGCCATTATGAGTTCCTGGTGATGTCTTTTGGCTTGACTAATGCCCTCGCAGCCTTTATAGATTTGATGCATAGGGTTCTTAGCCCGTACTTGGATATGTTCATAATAGTATTCATTGATGACATTTTGATATACTCGAGGAGTAGGGACGAGCATGAGCAACATTTAAGGACTATACTTCAGACTTTGAGAGATCATTGACTTTATGCCAAGTTCTCAAAGTGTGAGTTTTGTCTTGAGTCAGTTGTATTCATAGGACACGTGGTGTCTAAGGTTTAGATTAGAGTTTATCCGAGTAAGATTTTTGCGGTTCGTGATTGGCCTAGACCTACTACTCTTACTGAGGTCCGTAGCTTTGTTGGGTTAGCCGAGTACTACAGACGGGTTTTTGAGGGATTTTCTTCTATAGCAGCACCTTTGACTATATTGACTAGGAAGGATATTCCATTTTAGTGGTCCGATCAGTGTGAGGATAGCTTTGAGAGGTTTAAGGCCTTACTGACTTCCACTCCAGTTTTGACTTTACCGGTTGAGGGTCACAATTTCTCCGTGTATTATAATGCTTTAGGGGTCGGTCTTGGTTGTGTGTTGATGCAGCAAGGTCGAGTGATAGCATATGCATCATGGCAGCTGAAGGTTCATGAGCGCAACTACCCCACTCATGACTTGGAATTGGCGACGGTAGTTTTCACGCTCAAGATCTAGAGGCACTATCTATATGAAGTCCACTGTGAGATATTCACCGATCACCGTAGTCTTCAGTACATTACGAGTCAGCGGGAGCTAAACTCGAGGAAAAGGAGATGGATTGAGCTACTAAAGGACTATAATTTCACTATGATATACCACCCGAGCAAGGCAAACATGGTAGCAGATGCCTTGAGTCAAAAGGCGGTGAGTATGGGCAGTCTAGCTTCACTTTCAGTTACTGAGCGACTGTTGGCCTTGGACATCTAGTCCTTGGCTAACCGATTTGTTAGGCTTGACTTGTCAAATCCTAGTAGAGTGCTTGCCAGTGTTGAGGTCCGTTCTACTCTAGTTGATCTAATTCAAAGCAGACAGTTTGAGGATCAGAGTTTGTGCGACCTTTATGATCAAGTAGTTCGGGGTGAGGCCAGCCGGGATACTTTAGGTTCTGATGGTATTTTGAGGTTTGATGGCTGACTTTGTGTTCTGAGGGTTGGTGATTTGATTCAGTTGATACTCCGTGAGGCACATTGTTCTAGATACTCCATTCATCCTAGCACGGTGAAGATGTATAGAGATTTGAGGCAGCTTTACTAGTGATGTGGTATGAAGCAGGATGTAGTAAAGTTTGTATCTCGGTGCTTGAACTATCAACAGGTGAAGTTTGAGCACATGAGACCAGGTGGCTTATTGCAGCAACTTCCCATTCCTGAGTGGATGTGGGAAGGTATTACTATGGATATTGTTGTTGGTTTGCCTCGTACTTCTCAGGGTTTTGATATTATTTGGGTGATTGTGGATCAGCTAACTAAGCCGGCCCACTTTTTGCCTGTTCAGACTTCCTCTGGTGCTGAGATATTAGCTCAGATCTACATTCGCGAGTTTTTTCGGTTGCACAGGGTCCCAACTTCTATCATTTTAGACTGCGACACTCAGTTCACATCTCAGTTCTGGAGAGCTATATAGAGGGATTTGGGTACGCAGGTTCAGCTTAGTATCGCTTTCCACCCTCAGACAGATGCCCAGTCCGAGAGGACTATTCAGGTTCTGGAGGACATGTTACGGGCTTGTGTACTTGACTTTGGGGGTTCATGGGATAAGTTTGTGCCTTTGGCCGAGTTTGCTTATAATAATAGTTTCAATTCAAGGAATGGAATGGCGCCTTTCGAGGCCTTGTATGGTAGGAATTGTAGATCACTGATTGGTTGGTTTGATGGGTTAGATTCCAGACCACCGAGCACAAATTTGCTTAGAGATTCCTTTGACCGAGTCTGTTTGATTCAGGACCAACTTAGAGCAGCCCAGAGTAGGCAGAAGATCTAAGCTAATCGTAGACTTCATGTCTTAGAGTTCAGTGTTGGTGATTTGGTTTTCTTTCGAATATTGCTCGTGAAGGGCGTGATGAGGTTTGGTCGGCGGGGCAAGCTTAGCCCCAGTTTTATTGGGCCGTTTGAGATTCTACAGAGGGTTGGTAGTATTGCCTACATGTTAGCTTTTCCTCTGATGTTTGCAGCTATTCACCAAGTTTTGCATGTCTCGATGTTGCGCCGGTATATGCCAGATGAGTCTCACGTGTTGCATTGGGATTTGGTTTAGTTAGATGAGAGTTTGTCATTTGTTGAGGAGCCGATAGCTATTCTGGCCAGAGATATCAGGAGGTTGAGATCTAGAGAGATTCTGGTTGTGAAGGTTTAGTGGAGACATCATCCGATAAAGGAGGCTACTTGGGAGACCGAGAGTGAGTTACGTGGTCAGTATCCGCAGTTGTTCGAGCCTTCAGGTACACCCTTCTTCTTGACTTTCGAGGACGAAAGTCTTTTTAGTAGTTGATATTGTGATGACCCCTCTGGTCATCTTTGCGTTTATGCATTCATTGCACTATTAGAGCTTTCCTATAGCGGCCCCAAGTTATTTATGGCTTGCTGGGACTGGTAGTTTGGTGCCGTGGCCGTTTGTTTGGTTGTTTTGCCCTTTTTCCTATTTTAGAGCTTTAACTTAGAATATCATTGACTTTAGTCAATATTCTTAGAAAATGAGCTCGGAATTGAATTCTCACAGTTTTGATAGCTCTAGAGCATCGAGTTTGGTCTAGTTGCACCTTTAGTTGAGCCCTGAGAACTTCCGGTGGGGGTTTGGTATTGCTTTCTCTGTTTTCAGGCCATTTGGAGTTAAAAGTATAACTTTGTGTGACTTTTGATAATCGGAGTGTCGGATTCAAAATCTGACGATTTCATCAGCTCCAGAACGTTGAGTTTAGGTTATGAGGGTTGTTGGTTTGGGTTCCGGGTGAGCCGAACTCATTTCGAGCCTTTGAGTTCCTTTTTGTTAGTGTTGATTGGGTGAACATTTCTCCGAAATGACCTCGTATGGAAGTTTCGTTGATTTCGTTGGGTCTGAAATGTCATTTCCATTCTATTAGCATTATTTATTTTTGAATATCGGTTTCCAATTGTGCTCGGAATACCCCATAGAGTTTTCAAAAATTACAGAAAATAGTTGCAGGCCTGGCCTTCAGCGCCAGCGGCGCCCAGGCCTGGCCTGTGGTAGGCCATGAGCGCCGATGGCGCTGGCCAATTTCCAACACCTATATATTTCTTTGAGTTTGTCTTTCCAGCCATTTTTCTCAGAACTTTCTCACTGTAAGACATTCATACACTCTCCTAAATTGCTCTTGATCAGTTCTAGCCTCGGGAAATTAATTATTCATCGTTAATCTGTGGTTCTTCGCTTGGTAAGCTTTCTTCCCCAAACTTGATTCCTCTTGTTCTTCCTTTTAAATCCACCATTGTTGCTCATGTCAAAAGCTTGGATTTTTTATAGATTCTGCCTCCTAAGCTCGTGCATGTTCGTGGGTGCGAAGGAGTGTTCGTTTTGGCTTAAATTCTGCCTTTTTTGTAAGTAATTCTTGCCTAATTTCCGTATTTACTTCTTAAAACTCTACCTTCAAACCCCAAGTTCAGCGGGCTGTTTTGGTGCCTCCTCTTAGCCAATTGTGCTTAATTTTGGAGCATGCCTTCTTGGCATCATTGGGGTCATCGTGCTCTTTTTTATTTTGGGTTTTGGATTGTGGGCCCCGCAGACCCTCTTTTGACCCGGATTTCGACCTAGCTACAATTGTAGCAATATGGGTATCGTTAGACTCATTTTAATGTATTATTCATGTTTTTGATAGTTTGATCATTGTTCGGGATCTCTCGGAGTGATTCCGGCTTGGACGTTATTGTTCGGGTAGCATAACGTCGAACGATAGGTAGGTTACGGTTTAACTCCTAGACTTAGCATATATCAGAATAAATTATACTAGATAACATCCTTGGGTTGGGTTATTAGGTTGGTACCACAGACCTTGACCGCTTTTCCACGATTCATCCCATTTCTTTTCTTCATTGTGTGTAGTATTCTTAGTAGTTGATATTATCACCCTTGTTGTCCTGTGAAGCCTTGTTGACTCTGGAACATAGAAGGTGGGTTATTGGGAATGTCCGCGAGTCTCTGACATAGAAATATCCTTCTAGGCTGGTTATGCTTGCTGAGTAGCTATAGAGCTTGTGCAGGGACGATAGATTGGTTGTGAGCCGTGGGTCCACTGTTTGTGATTGAACATATCATTTATCATGCATTTAAAGGATTTTCTACTCGATTATACAATGGTTTTGGCTTTGGGACCATTAGTTATGACTTCCAACCCTTGCATGGCCTTGGGGGCGCGTTTTCAGTAAAATGTGTTATGAAACAATTTGATATCCCTTTTTATGGATCTTCTTGGGGTAAGAAAGGTTAAAGGACAGAGATGTCTCAGTTTTCATATCTTATATGGGCCTCAGGTGGACCGAGGTGCCCGATTGATTTTTGCTATTTATAAAAAGATGAGATTAGACTCGGTAAGCCGAGCGACATACCTGTTTTACTATTGTTTTAGACTCGGAGACGCCCAGGCACCCTTGGAGGGGATTTACTGCATTTATTTCATTTGTTTAGACCTGGATAGGATTCAGGCATTCATTTCGAGCATTGGTGACTAGTTTGGATCCTGTGGTACTCCGGATGGTATTGTGAGGTTATAATGTAGTATGTGGTCTACGAGTAGACCTCCATGGACCCTGTCGCTCTGGACCAAGTGCTACGGGCAAAAGGGTGACCAGGGGTAGGGGTTTAGGCAGAGCAAATGTACTTGGGAGAAGTCCTTCCATGGACCCCACCTTTATTTGACCTTTGGGGCACGGGAGGGGGTAACATACTGACAGTGAGATTGCACGATCTTGGCATTTCATAGCATATCATTCATCTGTGTGAGGTACCACCCTTGTTTTCTGTTTGTTGATTGTACGCTCCGGTAGTATGGGATGCCGGAGGGTTTGTTTTCACTTGTTTGTGTTCCTCAGTTATATGGGCGGCCGAGGGACTGTAGGTAGACTATTGTTGTTTTACTACGTTATGGTTCCCCGTTACTGCTACAAGTGTGGAGTTGGATATTGCTAGGCTATTAGTTTCTGTACTTGAGATGGATGTGATTAGTTTGATTGTTGTTTTCTATTTCTCGAGCATGTCTACCTTTACTCTTCGCCCCTTTTCCTTATACTTGAGGCTATCGGTATACCATCCATTTCTCGAACTTATTATGTATATACTGTTATTGCAAGGATCCTAGCTATCTTATTTCTTACTTCCACCTGTGCCTGTGTGTATATATCTTACTTGCTATCCTTGTATGTTGTTCTGTTGTCTTCCCTCTGGGCTAGTTCTTGTATACCTTTTTGGTTGATTTCCGTGACTGCTTGTTTCTATTCTGTCTATTATTGCTCTTTTATCTTATATGTGCCCAGTCGGCCTATGATACCTATTGGGTACCTTATGCTTGGCATTTGATGCTCACCCTACACACTACATCTTCTGGTGCAGTTCCTAGTGTGGGCCATCACCGTTAACTCGTGGGAAACTCGTGCGAGGTGTTGTTTTGGTGATACTCTGGACTGAGGGTGAGCTCTTGTCGACCGGAGCTTAGGTTTAGCTTATCTTGTATATTTTGTACTCTATTACTACTCGGATACAACTTTGTATATATTACTTTTGGATCCCTTGTACTCCTTATGTAGATCGGGCTCTTATACGCTATGATACCAGGTTTTGGGGTTGGTTTAGCTTCACCTTTGTATTTATATTACTCCTGTTATCCAGTTTATTCAACTTGTTCCCTTTCTTCCTCTTATTTATTTGTTCTTCCGCTTAAACTGTTAGAAGGTAGCCCATTACTAACCGTTTCGGGCTACGGGGATTATTTTGCCTACTAGGGGGTTGTAGGTGCCATCATGACCGAGAAATCAGATCGTGACATTGATAGCACACTTGATACAAAGACATAAAACCTTAAAGAATTATGCCAAAAAGAAAGAAATAGCATTAACATACAATGCCCCCCGCATCTCCAATCCATCACTAACTCCGTCTACTTATTTTTCTTGACAAAAACATATGATTTGTTAAAATTTCTATGCCACATGATACATGAATCATAAAAATAACGGAGGAACCCACAAGACTCAGCTCGGAAAAGGTCACACCTTGCCATTAAGAAGAGTGAGATAAAAAACGACATCAAATTTGTATTAAAATGCAAGGTGCAAGAAAAGAAATGGGACTGCCCTATTTCTCAAAATGCAAATTGTAATTTGTTGTACATATACTTAATAACCAACCATACAAGATAAGCTCACATTTGATATGTATATACAACTAATAATAATGTAAGATAATCTCATTCTTTTTGTTATAATTATTTATTGAAAAAGTGACAACTTTAAATGAAAGGTGTTAGCTTTAAATGACAAAAAAAAATTGGTGTACTTCTCCACCACTTCCACGTGGATGTGGGTGGTGCCACACCCCATAATTCTTATCCTGTTATATCTTCATTCGGGTATTGCATAGGTTTATGAAAAAATATATATAACTTTTTGAATATACCATAATTAATAGAAAACTATTTTGAATAAAGCATCCCTAATATAATAGTAAGTTTTACGTAACTAAATTTACTATCTTCCTTAAAATACCAATAAATTATAAAAAAACCTTACAAAATAAATACGTACACAAATTTTTCATAACTTACGAGTTTATCATAAATACTTAAGACATTTTAGAAAGGCAATAAAAATATTTCTTTTTATCAAATTGTAATTTAAACCAAATATTTTGAACATGTGCGATAATAAATCACACAAATTTAGGCTCGTAAGCCTTCAACGTGACACAAAGAACACCTCAAAATACCTGGGGACTTACACTGGACATGAGAAACCAAACAACACCAAGTTATGCAAAGGTAGAAGTAGAGGTGCATCTTGTTGCAAAACTACCTAAAAGAGTTAAAATCAATGAGGAAGATGATAATACTAGAAAATTGAAGTGAAAATGGATTCAGATCTAGTATGATTATATGCCCAAATATTGTAAAGAATGTTTACTACATAGACTTGATGAAAGCTAATATTGGAGTCCACATCTAGAAATACATGACAATATCAAGGAGGAGGTAAGGAAATCCAAGACAAATGTTTCGGAACAACAGCCACATCTACAAAAATTTCTCACTAGTGGGAAAGTGGTGGGCAATGTGCAAAATAGGCAAGAATGGATACAAAGAAGAAGCAAATATAAGAAGGACAGAACTGGAAGATTTATCAATGCATAAGACTAAACTGATTTTTTTTTAACAAACAGCCCCTTCGTAGCTCTAGAGGATGGAGAAGGAAAATGAGGTAATAAGGAGATGGAGGACAATGAAAAACAGTAAAAGGATAGTACTAAAGATTAGGTTAATTCCAATTTTGGCGAAAACAAAGTTAGTAGTCCAATAAGCAGCACAAACAAGAAAGAGAAAGAGCTTCAAAATAATTATCGAGGGTGTGATCAGAGAGTTTTTAAAGTTGATTTTGTAGCTTATATAGCTGGTTTTGGTATGGGCGCGCCTACATGCTTGGGGCCGCATCTGCGTAGCCGCCCCTGCAGTCACCACCCGCACCTATGCTGCTGGGTGATGTTAGTATAGCGTCACCCCTGTGCTGCTTTCCCACCTATATGGTGTTGCCACTGCAGTGTGTATGTCCCACCTGTAGAGATGGAGGTTTCAATTGACCTCTGCTCCTGTGGTAGTCTGGCCGCAGCTGCATTGCCGCACCTGCATCAATTTGACCGCATGTACGTTGATCGCTAGGAGTTTTAAATGAAGTTCCTCCTTCATTTCTCTCATTTTCTGAAAACATTCCTCCATTAAAGTGAGCTTGGCTAAGAGGTAGAAGTTGTGTTTATAAGCTATTTCACGATCAATTGAGGTAAGACTCTTTCCCCTCTCATTCTATCCCGCGTAAAGGTCTTTAATTCACGTTTTGTTCTTGAATTTGGGTCCCAACTTTCATGTTTCCTCTACAATTATAGTGTCATGTTTCAGACCATTTGAGGCCTGAATTCTGTCTCAATTTCATATAAATTTGGGGCATGCACCTTGCATCTCGTTGGGAGCAGCGGGCCCTGAGTGTCATTTTCCAACTCGATTTATGGCCTAAAATTTCATATAGAAATATGGGTGTCATTATTTTTGTCTTGACATCTAGATTATGTTTATGATATTATGTAAATGTTCTGAGGCTATCCTGAAGGGGAAGGCACATGATTGACGATTGATGCTTGCAGTTTAGCCTCGAGGTAGGTTACAATTTACTTCTTTTAGACTTGGTTTAGTTAGATTTTATATGTTATAAGCTGCATGAATGTTAGGGTATGTTTAAGGATATAATTAGGCTTAAATCTTATTTTCATAGATTTTGCCATTTCGGGACCATAGAATAGAATTATATTGTTTATCCTTAGTTTAGGGTGCTTTAGCCTTGCTTATGTTAGAATAGAATCCTTAGTTTAGGCCTATGGAGATAGTTGTATTAGAGTAGAAATCTATAGTATTTTCTTGTATTCATTCTATTTCTGCTTTTATGCCAAGTTATTGTGTAACTATGGTCCTGAGGCCATAACTTTGGATTGGGCAAAGTTTCAAGTTAGTACCTTGTTTGAAAGGCGCCTTTGCCCTATCTTTGATGTATATTCCTGCATTTAATTGACTTTTTAATGGAACATATTCATTTCTGCGTTCTTGAACTTGACACATAAAGGGATTTTCTAAGAAAGAATTGTTCGTATTTCCGAGTTAGAAGGAGGTTTTCACTGTAACTACATATTTTGAATTTCTAAAAAGTATTTGTACTACTTTACTACCGATTTTGGTTTTTAAAATTAAATGCCTCACTTTTTACTGATTTGAGTTTTGTGGAGGGCATTTTAACTACTGTACGCGATATGTATGATTTCGGACCCACATTTACTCATTGCATGTCCTATGTAAGATTCTAGACTCATGTTCATTTATTGCATGTTTGATGTAAGATTCTGGACTCATGTTCATTTATTGCATATTCGATGTAAGATTTTGGACTCATATTGTATCAGCCTCATACTGCACCGCATTGTATATTGATTGTTGCGCCTTAAGTTCCTGGTTCCCTTTTATATTATTATCTTCACCATCTGTTAGATTATACCTCTTTTCAGTTGATAACTAGATTTAGGTGGATCCCTATAACTATTTTACCTTCTAGTATCTTATAATATATATTATCTTTCTAAGCTCGGTCGGCCTATGATGCTTACTGAGTACCCTGTATTTTGGTACTCATTCTTCCTTTCTGTATCTTTTTTTGATGCAGTACCTAGTACAAGCCACCCTCAGTGACCATCCACTTATTCATGGATAGCTGCTGTTCGGATCGTGGTGAGCTCCTGATGTTTGGAGATCTTTACTGCTTTCCTTCTACTCTCCGGCTTATATATTATATTTTGGATAGACATTGTATGTTCTATAGCTTTATTATGTACTTTAAGTGCTCTTGAATTGGTTACACCAGGTCCGATGTTGGTCTTTGTATATATTTTTGTCTTTTCCGGTCTCTTTAGGGCCACTTTTATATATTTTGTACTGTAAGTATATATCTATATTGTTGGCCCATATCTTATTATGTCTTCTTTTTTACTTATCCTTATTTAAATGTTTTATTTTACTTCTGCATTCCTTGGGTTTCCTTGCCTACGGAAGTTTTAGTAGGCGCCATCATGGCCTGATTTCAGGTCTTGTAAGATTTGGGCTTTCATGGATGCAGCAATAGAGTTCACAATTTTAATTGATGAGGAACAACAAAGGTCATTGATGTTATCAAGCAATGAGCTTGACAAAGCTGTAGTGGTTACTTTAGTATATGCTAAGTGTAACGAGGATGCTAGATTACATGTCACGACCCTATTTCTCAGGTCATGATGGCACCTACGACCCCCATATAGGCAAACCAATCCTCGTAGCCTGGAATTGTTAGTAATGGGCCACTACCTAAGTGAAGCAAGCACAACAAAGATAATAAGCGGAAGAAGGTAAAGAAGGCATAGAAAAAGGAAGGCTGCCTGAATATATACAGAAAACTACACCATCCCATGATCTGGTATCATAAGTACAGGCCTACTAGAGATACAGAGTACAAGAGAGAGCAGAAGTAAAATATACAACTATCTCTGAATATGCAAAAGAGTCAATTGTGCCAAAAGAAGAGATATAGCCAAGCCCCGATCGTCAGGAGCTTACCCTATGTCTCGAATGTCCTAGAAACTGCACGAAGTCCGCACGGTAATGATGATGGCCCACACTAAGATCTGCACCAGGAAGATGCAGAAGTGTAGTATGACCACCAATTGCATAAGCAACACGTACTCAGTAGACATCATAGGCCGACTGGGCACAAATAAATTGTAAAAGCAGTAGATAGCAGACAAGGGAAGAAAAGGGTCACATAAACAAATAGAGTGAAGTACAAGGAAGCTAGCAACATATAGAAAACATAAAAGAATACAAGTGTGCTAAGACAACCACAGAAGATGTATCACAGAACACAAATGTAAGTGCAGAGAATGCACCTGGGTCCTTGCAATAAAAGTAAATAAGAAAAGCTTAACGAACATGGCGGTGTACCGGTAACCTCAAATAAAAGGAGAGAAAAAAAGGCAACTAAACATAAACATGCTAACAATACAACTCATAGGGTAAGAATGATTAGAAAGTAAACTAGCAGGTGACTACAATAGGAGCAAGTAACACTAATCTACCTACAATCCCAATAGGCGCCCATCCTCTCGAGGAATACATACAAGTAAAGACAAACCCTATCGGCATCCCATACTACTGGAGAGTACACTCAGCAAATAGAAAACAAGGGATGGAACCTTGTAGAAATGAATGATATGATATTTTATGCCAGTGGTACCGTATGTACCTCCTCCAGCGCTCGTAGGCCCAACAGGTAAGACCCATGGAAGGTCTTCCCCCATATATCTCTACTCCCTTATATACCTCTTCTCTGAAAATCTCATCCCATAGTCCCTAGTTTGGATTTGTAAGGTCCATGAAGGTCTCTGCGACCACATACCAACTCTCAAGATCTCATCATGCTTGCCAAGAGTATTTCTGGGTCTAAAATTAGTAATAAAACCATGTCTAGCGCTCGGCCTGGCCGAGTCTAGTATCATCTCAGGTTCCAGTGTGAAAAATAAATATTTAGTCCTTTTTACTTCAAGAATGTCCATTAAACCAGTTTTAAGTCCATTTATAGCCATTAATAACTAAAAATGGGCCCTCGAGGTCATGCAATGTTAGAAAATAGGTGATATTCAGGCTTGCAGCCCTGTAGTAGTAATACCAATGTAGAAAAAGCTCTTTTCATGTTGATGATATGCTGAGATACAACCAACAACTCAATATCAACCTTCTGGCCCTACATAAGATCAATCCGCTCTAGAACAAGATAACCCGCTAGCAATCGTGAATTAATGTTTGGTATTTGAGACTCACGGACAATGCCTAAATATCCCACGAACTATGGTCCAGAGGGATATGCAAATGCCACTCATGGCCGTAAGGGGTAATACTATAGTACTAGCTCAAATATTGAAAAAAAAGAAATAAGAACGCACAAAAAGGACGCAGACAAGGTCTGGGGTTCCAAACTAGTAATCCCAACCCAAGGATGAGCTAAATAGTACAATTACATTCTATATAGGCCAAGTTTAAGATTAGTAAGCCATAGCCTACCTGGCGTCCGATGAAAAGCTGCTGGAAGGACGTCGTCCGAGCCCAAACTGCTTCGAAGAATCCCCAAACAACAATCAAACTACCAAAAACATAATCTACTCGTAAATGCAAAGCTAACAATACCCATGATGCTAATAATTAGTTGTCAAAAATCTGGGTCAAAAACAAACCCGTGGGCCCTGCAATCCAAAACTGAAAATAGAAATTACCACTAGGTTCCCAATGCTGCAAGGAACTCATGCTCAAAAGTTAAGGATAAATAAGGTAAGGAAAGGGCATAAAATTGCCCCTACACCCCAAGAACAATTAAAGAATCAATCGAAGAATTTGACGGAATAAGGGATCAAAAACATACAATTTAAGATGGAAAATAGACCAGGGACAAGGAATATACCATCCCACCACTTTAAGATGAACCCACACTAAATTTGGAGCTTAGAGCTCAAAGGAAAATGGAGGAAAGTGATTTGAAGCTGAGAAAATGAAGGAGATGGCGTATTTAAAACTGCCAGTGATTGGCACACCTGCGGTTATATTGACGTACGTGCGTCACCGTAGAAGTGCCTAGACCACTACACAGGCGGAGGTTAATATAACCTCAAGCCATGCAGGTGCGGTACATATGCCATAGAGGTGGCACTACAGGGGTGAGTGAAGGAGCACTGGTGCGCCCCCAACCTATGCCACCAAAACCGCAGGTACGGCTACACAGGTGCGGCCAAAGCCGTGCCCATACCAGAACCAGTAGCAACCATCTGCCAACTCAACTCAAAATTTCTCCAATCATACCCTCGGGGATCATTTGAGGACCCATACATGCAAATGGACTATGCTACCCTATCAGAAATGACATTTTGAACTAAATGATATAGACAAAAATCCTATACGAGGTCGATTTAATGGTAAGTGGGCCCCACTCCCAAAAACCAACTTAACCAAAATAGAACCCAATAGCCCAAAAGGAGTCCAGAGGCCTCGAGACCCAAACCAAAGGTCCCACTAGCCTAAAGTCGACATTCTAGAGCTAACCACACTAACAGGGTTCCCATCTGAGGCCTTCTTCTCTAAATGTTGGCCAAAGTTAAACCTTCAAGTCTAACTGGCTTAAAATCTCATAAAGTGAGATAGAACTATACCAAAAGCTCTTAGGCCCCGACCAAGGGTCCAACTAGACCAAAATCAACATTCTGGAGCTAACAAAAATGTTGAAATTCAATTCCGAGCCCAGTTGCTAAGAATGTTGACTAAAGTCAATGATTTCCTATGTTAAAGCTCTAAAATAGGGAAATGGTCATAAAGACCAAACAAATGTCCTGGGCACCAAACCGCCGGTCCTTGAAAGTCAAATATGACTTGGGGCCACTACAGGTAAGCTCTAACAGTACAAAGAAAATCAAAATGCAAGAATAACCGGAAGGGTCACTACATCATCCACTACTAAAAAGGATTTTCATCCTTGAAAGTTAGGAAAAAGGGAGAATCTGAAGGCTCAAACAACTGCGAATACTAAGCCTGCATCTCTCTCTCTCGGTTTCTCAGGTAGCCTCCTCAACCAGACAGTGCCTCCACTGAAACTTAACCACATGAATCACTCTGGACCTCAATCTCCTGACATCTCTGGCTAGAATGGATACCGACTCCTCAACAAAAGCCAAATTCTTATCTAACTACATTGAATTCCATCGTAACACATGTGACAAATCCAGAACATAACACCACAACATGGATATATGAAAGACTGGTGAATAGCTTAGAACATAGGAGGTAAAGCTAGTTGATAAGAAATATCACCAACCCTCTGAAGAATCTCAAATGTCCCAATATACGTAGGTTTGAGCTTTACCCACCTGCCGAATCTCATCAGACCCTTCATGGGTAACACTTGAAGAAATACTCGATCACAACACTAAAATCTACAGCACGAAGTCTATGATCTACGTAGCTCTTTTGCCTACTCTGGGCTGCCCGAAGTCTGTCCTGAATTACCCGAACTCTATCTAAGGAATCACAAAGTAGGTCTGTACTCTATAGCCGAGATTGAAAACCATTAAACAAACCTACTAGCGATCTGTTATGCCTAACATACTATGCCTCAAAAGGTGCTATGCGAATACTAGAGTGATAACTGTTATTATAAGTAAACTCTGCCAAAGGCACGTACTGATCCTATGAACCCCCAAAATCAAGAACATAGGCCTGTAACATGTCCTCCAGGACTTGGATAGTCCTCTCAAACTGGCCATCTGTCTGAGGATGGAATGCAGTGCAAAGCTGAACCTCTATACCCATCTTTTGTTGAATAGTCCTCTAAAATTGAGATGTAAACTGAGTACCACGGTCTGAAATAATAGAAGTTGAAATCCCATGCAAATGGACAACCTCATGGAGATAGATCTGAGCCAACCTCTCTGCACTATAGGAAGAATAAGCTGGCAAGAAGTGTGCAGACTTAGTCATCCTATCGACATAACCCAAATAGAGTCAAACCCTGGAGAAGTGCATGACAACCATGCTATGAAGTCCATACTGATATCCTCCCACTTCCATGCAGGAATGGAAAGTCTCTGCATCAATCCACTAGGTCTCATATGCTCAAAGATAACAGCTGGCAGTTCAATCATTGAGATACAAACTTCACTATGTCCCTCTTCATACCACTCCACCAATAAAGCTGCCTCAAGTATCGATACATCTTAGCTATACCCAGATAGATGGAATTGTCACGCCCCAAAACAAGGGAGGCAGGATAGAAACCCGGACCCCCAAAAGGCCGAGGGAGCCAAAATTGAGTATATCTCCATTGAACCTGCTGGGGTTCTGATACCGACAAGGTCTCCAAATATAGAAATTAGAAACAGTAATAGCCCAACAATAGGTAAACAACTCAAGGCCGACAATGCTAAAATCATAGTAGATAGCTAATAACAAGGCCGACAAGGCCATACCCAACACTCACATACATATACATGTCTATAAGCCTCTATGAGTAAATAACATATCTCATAGGCAGGACAAGGCCCTGGACTACCCCTTAACTATACATATACATAACCTAATAAAAATATAAGTTAGACCTCTGACTTGTCAGCTCCAGGAAGAATGGAGCTTACTGAAATGGCTGAACACTGCAACTCCAACTGAAGAGAAGAGGTATGTCTGAGTTTCTATCTGGACCTGCAGGCATAAATGCAGAACCCCTCAGGAAATGGGGACGTCGATACGTAAATAATGTTCTTGTATGTAAGGTAGTAACATAGTATTAAGTTGCAAGTAGTAACTATGAACAGGATATAATATGAAACTTGTAAGCTTTAATCAATAAGACTCGTTAAGCTCTTTTCTTCATTATTCTTTTTAAAACACAATGCATGCATTGACTCACACCATAACTCACTCTTTATAACACATGTTGAACCACAATAGCGCCTCGGTGCACCCTATATATAATAGCCTCAATATGGCAATAGCACCTCAGCTTAGACTATGTATAAAATGGCCTCAATATTATAGTATCACCTTGAGGCACACTATGTATGTAATGGCCTTAATATGGCGGTAGCACCTCAGTTCAAACTATGTATATAATAGCCTTAATATGGAAGTAGCACTTTGGTGTACTCTAACACACAATCCACACGTAATAAGTGTATTACTAGATTCACCTTCAAAGCTACTCTTGTTAGTTCTGAAGGTTCATTTAGATAACTTCTTTAGCCTTGACTTACTAGATATTGGACTCAACTTACCAAACATATATGAATGTGGATATATGAATGTGGATTTGTGTTGCTAACTGATAATGCTCAAATGTACTCTCCTAAAAGAGGTATCAGCAATCGTTAGAGCAAAACACATTTATAGTACCCGAAATATGTCAGGGTCGATCCCAAAGGGAATTTAGAGCTTAGCCTAGGTGATTGTAAATAGACCTCACACGAGAGTAGGTTGCTCAATAACAATAATGTAAAAAGAGAGGGATATGGAATATATCACTATTCAAATTCCAAACAAAGCAATAAGTAAAAATGGGTGTAGGCAGTGAGAGAGGACGACTAGGGATGTGTGTCAAATGGGACTCAAACATGGGAAAGGGTGATTGCTTATTCATGTAAATTCATGCTAAACGACATGGGTAACCTTGGTTTTAGGTATGGTTATTCATCTCTCGATCAACAATCATATATTTAACAGTCTTAAATCAAGCACTATTGATTATGCAATAAACAACCAAGCCAATGCTTAGGAAGGTCACACTATTTCTTGCTTAGACACTCAAGTGGGTGATTCCCCCGATTTGAGCTATTTCTAGCCTCAATCTAATTGGAAGCCCAAGTTACTACTAGCAAATTCACATACGAAGTTATGATTTTCTCTTTCAAGCAAGAACATAACAAAGTAAGGAAAATCAATGTTTGTAACCACCAATTTTAGAGTTAAAATAATGTGAAATCACTAGACCCATGTCAATTAAGAAATTATAACCAAGAATTAACAACAACCACACCTATTTGTTACGTACCCATCATCACCACATCCCTAGACAAGAGGTTTAGCTACTCTTTCTTAAAGAAAGAGATATACCAAGTGGGTAATTCAATTTTACTTTATTTCAAGCTAAATTTCTCGATATCCAAGCTCAGTTTATACACAAATGGTGGTTTTAAGAATTGGGAAGAAGAAATTAGGAGAAACTCTCTTATTGTTCTTAGAAGGGAAAACTTATTCACAAAGCTAAGAATAGTTCCAAATTCTTTAGAACTATCAGAACTATATACAGCTATGCGTAAAATGGGCTTATAAACATTTCCAAAACGTCACATAATTTTGGACAAAAATTCCCCTTTGGGTGGTGTGCGATGCGATGTGCGATTCACACGTCATTATGTGCACGTTGCACACCCTTCTTTAGTGGTCCAGTGACTCAGGCAAATTGGGAGCTTTATGCGACATGGGGTGCAGTCCGCACCAGGCATTGTGCGCATCGCACAACGATTGCACCCCTTAGCAAACTCTTCAATTAACTTTCATCTCCATGTGATAGAGGGTGTGTTCGCACCAAGCTAAGTGCGTGTCGCACGAGTGTCGCATCTCTCAGCAGAATCTTTGTCTTGTTTGATCACTTCACACTTCACTCCTTTTTGGCTCTTTTTGGGTCCATTTCGTTGTTTTCTATCTTTGATCACAAGTACCTACATAGACTTCAATAAAGGCCATAAGAACCTCTATATCTTATCAAAACATAGCAATAATTCATGAGTAAAAGCTCAATAAGTTGGTAGATTTCCGACTTACCAAACCCCAAACTTGAACTATTGCTTGTCCTCAAGCAAGATACTCACAAGGTAAGGAATGAATTATGCTCTAAAACACAATCAAGGCACCAATGACTACTCTATTCTAAAACTAAGGAAAATGATAAACCAAAAGACTCAACTATCATGCTCATCTCAATTTGGACCACCACATTATCAAGGCAATGGATAATTTAAAAACCTTTTCAAAAGGACTTCATTTCTCATTTAAAATCAAGGGAATTTTGTCATCAAAAACAAGATACAAATCTTCTCAAGTCATTCGCATGGACCATCAAGGTTTTTCTCGAGATTTACCACACAACTTGTCTCATTCATTCCTCTCAATTGAAATAGAGACTTCATGTTTCAATTCGAGTGCAGGATGCCACTCACCACAAGAGTGATTCCCACTCACAATCATGCAATTCATGAAAAAAGGATTATAAGAGAACCACGAAGACTTTCACTCTCTCGAGGAAGTTCAAGTGCACACATGTTGACCCATAGGCTTGCCCTTCATGTAAATCGCCACTAATGTAGGATGGCCAAGCTCGGAATTACCTAGGCTTGTGGGTTATGATGATGGCTAGGGCTAAGGTGAAGATTTCATTTGGTTCAAGTGACTACACCTCCCTAATGCTCTTTGTTATCATTTCAAACACCGCTCACATTTTTGACTTTGACTTACCTTATTTCTCCCTCACACAACCCAAGCTTCTCCTTTTCAATCATGATCATTCAAAATTCCTTGTATCACCTATGTTCAGTAGAACCTATTATTTATTTTCATTTTGCTCATTGGATTGAATGTTTTGGAGAAAATTTTCAATTAAAACTTAAGGGGCTACCTTGCACTTGAAGTGCATCATTTTTTTCTCCTCATTGATCACATACACCTCCAAACTTAGGCTTTTGCCTAGTTTGTCATTTCTTCACCCCCCCCAAACATAGGCTTTTAACCTATGTTTCACCTTCAAGAAATTAGGGAGGACAGGTGCCAAGATAGATGTTCCAAAAAGGTTAAGGTGTCACAAAAAGGTGCCAAAGAATGGTCACAAGCTCAAAGGGGTTCACTAGAATTGATGTCGAGGGAAGTCATTTGGGTTAAGTGGCTGCCAAGAAGAGCCTACGATCCTTTTCCAAGCTTGGTCACACCTAGAATTTTTCCTTGAATCACATTCGGGGCAAGTTCTAGATGACACATATGCACAAGAATAAGGGTAAAGCCTCACCAAACAAGGCATCATGCCACAAGAATTCATTACACTAGTCTCAAGATCAATTGGGAAAAATAACTTTTTAAAAGCTATTCCGAGTTTATTACACACTCGTTTGTGAATCGATCAAGCAAAAATGAGAGTGTGTAAGTCACGACAAGAAAAATGCTTTCCTCAAAAATTCATTTTCATTTCTATTTCAAAAACATCTTGCCAAGAAATTTTTGTCGATGGGTTCATCCATTTTGATACAAGCACACTACGAACTCAAATTAAATTAAAACTTGGCATTTTCTCTTAATGAAGTCGCCTCTCAATCTATCATAGGGAAACACCAACCCAGTTTGACACAAAAATAGAAGAAAAGAAAGAGAAAGAAAATAAAGAAAACCTTTTCCTCCTTGGGAAAGAACTGTGGTATTAAGAAAATCCTCAGAGTTTATTACTAAACTACTATTAACAAGGGGATTACCAATTACCAATTAAATTAAAGCACCCCAAAACATAAATGGAGCATTGTCCTCAATGATATTAGAGTGTAAGAAATAGATTACTCAGTGGGGAAGTTGTGTGAAATGCATGGGATCACGTGCGAACCACATCATTAGGAACGTTGGTGCCAATATTATGGTTGTTGTTATGCGGTATACATATGAGACGCACTTAGTGTTGTGCAAATCTCCCCACAATTGCATTTATGGCCTAAGCTTTTCGTTGAAGTTGCCAATGTTCTATTCTTGAGGTTCAAACCTAGTGTGCGATGCGCATAACTGATGATGCAGACCACATGCTGATTGCATGCCCTGGTTTCAAACTCATAAGGTTCTGCCACTGATCTGTCACCATCATGCGAAGTGTTGTGCAACGCGCACAATGTGACATGCAATCGCATGATGCGGCGCATTCCCTTATGAGTGCTCGAACACCTTTAGTTTGGTTCCTACTTCAAAGCCAACATAAACAAAACACACAATAAACCAAAAAGAAATAAAAAGAAAATACAAAAAGTAAAGGCGAAAGCTTTGGTTGCCTCCTAAGAAGCACTTGGTTTAATGTCATAGCTCGACGATGGTACCTTACCTTTAAGATTCATCAAGGTAAATGGCTTCGAAGAGGGTGACTTCCTCCGGGATGCCCAAGTACTTCTTCACCCACTGCCCATTCACCTTGAAAGTTGACCCATTCTCGGCTTTGAGTTCTATTTCACCATTTGGAAATACTTGACTCACTTTGAAAGGGCTCGACCATTTGGACTTTAACTTCCGCTGAAAGAGTCAAAGTCTATAGTTTAATAAAAAGGACCTAATATCCAGGGGAGAATTCTCGTTTGAGAATTTTTTGATTGTGATAATGCTTCATGCGTGCTTTATAAATTGATGCGCTCTCATATTCCCTCATTTGAAACTCATACATCTCGTTAAGGCCTTCAACTCTAGCATATGAGGCTTTTTCCCAATCTAAATTCAGCCTCTTCAAGGCCCACATGGATTTATATTCAAGTTCTAATGAGAGATGTCAAGCTTTCCCAAAGACCATTTGATAATGAGACATACCAATAGGGGTCTTGTACGCCATTTAATAAGCCCATAGAGCGTCGTCCAACTTCCGGGACCAATCCGTTCGATGGACATTAAGCGACTTGGTAAGAATAGATTTTATCTCCCTATTGGAAACCTCAACTTGCCCGTTTGTTTGTGGGTGGTAGGGGGTAGCCACTTTATGCTTGACTCCATACTTTTCAAGAAGAGTGTCAAACAACTTATTGCAGAAGTGTTTACCCCCGTCACTAATGATGGCTCGGACGATGCCAAACCATGCGAAAATGTGCTTCTTTTGAAAAGTGGTAACACTTTTGCCTTCATTGTTAGGCAATGCTACAGCTTCGACCCACTTTGAAACGTAGTCCACAGTTACTAGGATGAAAGTGTTTCCATATGAACTTAAAAATGGGCCCATGAAATCAATCCCCCACACGTCAAATAATTCCACTTTAAGGATTGGTGTCAATGGAAGATCATGGCGCCTAGACATGCCCCCCTCGCGTTGACATTTGCCACACGCCTTCATCGCATCATGGGCATCTTGAAAGAGATTTGGCAAATAAAATCCACATTGTAACACTTTCAAAACCATGTGCATACCACCATGGTGACCATAAACAGGGGAAGAGTGACATGCATTAAGAATAGGCATCATTTCAATTTTGGGGGTACACCTCTAAATCATCCCATCAACGTAAATTTTACATAGGTATGGTTCATCTTAATAGTATTTCCAGACATCATGCAAGAACTTGTTTTTCTGGTGTGAATTCAAACCATCCGGGAGCAAATCACTTGCCAAAAAATTGGCAAAATCAGTGAACCATGGTATGAGATCATGTGAAGCAACCAAAATGTGTTCGTCGGGGAATGAGTCATTTATCTTAAGTTCCTCTATGGGCCTTCCATCTTCTTCTAATCTTGATAAATGGTCGGCCAATTGATTTTCGCAGCCCCTCCGATCTTTCACTTCAAAATTGAATTCTTGGAGGAGTAATACCCAATGAATTAGCCGAGGTTTGGCATCCTTCTTAGACATCAAGTACCGTATTGTCGCATGGTCAGTGTGCACTATAAATTTTCTCCCCAAAAGATACGCCCAAAACTTTTCAAAGGCAAACACTACGGCCAACAACTCTTGTTCCATCACGGTGTAATTTGTTTGAGCCGTATTCAATATTTTGCTCACATAATAAATTGGGTGGAAGAGTTTCTCTCTTTGTTGACCAAGTACAGCCACCAAAGCTACACCACTTGCGTCGCACATAAGTTCGAATGGTTTAGACCAATCCAGTGCAATGATGAAGCGAGTTGAGGTTAACTTCTCTTTCAGAGTGAGGAAGGCTTTCATGCAACTACTATCAAAGTCAAACTTGGCATCTTTTTCAAGCAACTTACACAAAAGGTAAGCCACCTTCGAGAAGTCTTTGATGAAGCGCCTATAGAATCCGGCATGACCAAGAAAACTTCTTATTCCTTTTATAGTTTTCAGAGGTGGTAGCTTGGATATAACTTTAATTTTAGCTTGGTCAACTTCAAGTACTTTTTTGGATATCTTGTGACCCAATACTATCCCATCGTTCACCATAAAATGACACTTTTCCCAATTTAACACTAGGTTTGTTTTCTCACATCGCTTAAGCACTTCCTCTAAGTGTTCTAAACAATCATCAAACGCGTCCCTAACTATCAAAAAATCATCCATTAAGATCTCCATCGTATCTTTGACCATGTTTGAGAATATAGACATCATGCACCATTGGAAAGTGGCTGGAGCGTTGCAAAGTCCAAAGGGCATTCTTTTTAAAGCAAAAGTTCCATAAGGGTATGTAAAGGTTGTCTTCTATTGATCTTCCAGGGCAATTGAGATCTTTTTTTAACCAGAATACCCATTAAGAAAGCAATAAAAACCATGGCTAGCCAACCTATAAAGCATTTGATCCATGAATGATAGCGGGAAGTGATCATTCTCTATCCACCAATTCAATTTCCGGTAATCCATACACACCGTCCATCTAGTCATAGGTCTGAGGGATATCATCTCATATTTTTCATTTTGAACAACAGTGATTCCACCCTTCTTGGGCACACATTGCACTGCGCTAACCCACGTACTATCAAAGATGGGGAAGACCACTCCCGCATCTAACCACTTGATAATTTCCTTCTTCACCACCTCTTGCATTTGTGGGTTTAGCCTTCGTTGGTGCTCAATTGAGGGGGTACTTTCCTCTTGGAGGTTTATCTTGTGTGTGCATATACCCAAGGGTATACTAATTATATCAGCAATAGTCCATCCAATGGCAGAAATATGCTTCTTAACACCCCGAGCAATGCCTCCACTTGTTCATCACTCAACTTGTTGGAGATGATGACCGTCAAGGTTTCATTATCACCTAAGTAAGCATACTTCAAGTGAGATGGTAGCGTCTTGAGCTCCAATGTAGGTGGTTCAATAATTGAAGGTTTGGAAGGGGGTGTTTGCCTATATTTCAAATAGAGATCAAGCTTTACTACTAAAAGAGGACATTTGAACAATCCCAACATCCTCTAAGTTACATGTAGTGCACAATTCTTTAACAAACTTAGCATATTCGGGCATCTTGTTAAAGACAATACTTGCGGGAATGTTGATGGTGATTCTTTTCAACATGGAATCTAATTCTCTAAGTGTGTCATTCACTTTTTCTTGCAACAGACATTGAGGGAGTGGAGGTGTACATGTAGGGAAAGGTTTGAAAACATTGGGTACCTTGCTTTTGCGATGTGTAGATTTGGACAAACCATTTCCCCAAGCTCTCTTGTTTCTAGGATTACTTGTACTTGGCATTGTAGTTTCAATGGGGTTGATTGAGTCCTTCATATCACTACTCCTTTCTTCATCCTTGACTTTCCTCGACTCAAATTTGGAGGTGAGACAAACCACCCTTTCATCAAGTAGTGTGATAGCAATGGAGTGTGATCGCACAATTTGGGCAAGACTCCTAAGATCATGTCTCAACTCTTCGATTGCTCCATAGGTGGATCCCACCTTCTCCAACACTCTCACAAGCATACGTTCAATTCTAGAGCCATTATTTTATTCGACCAACCCTGATTCACATGATCATATTTGTCCAAACTTTGGAGACTTCCATGGGAACCCACCTCGTGAACCACTACTACTACCTCTTCACTACCTTCATTCAAATTCTCTACATTTTCTACTAGCCCCACAGCTCCAACAACACCAATGGTATTGACAGTTTCAACTTGGTAATTTCCTGCACTCCTCACCATAAATTGAAGAAGTGTGGAGGTGATTGATAATTCTCTATCCCTTCGCTCACCACTCTTTACCCAATCCTCAATCTCCTTAGCAGAGGTCGCACCCATTGCTCCCTCGGCTCCCCACATATCCAACTAATGGTCTAAAAAGGTCAAAGTTTCAAGTGCACAAGGGCTGAGTGTGAAGTACTGGACATTTATGCTTGAGAAATGTTTACCTATAACCCATCACAAACAATAAACCAAATAGAAAGAACAAAAATCTCTAGAAAGTGATTTCCATTTCACAATAAAAAAGGCAAATCAACTTAATTCCCCGACAATGGTGCCTCTTTGATAATGCTCAAATGTACTCTCCTAAAAGGAGGTATTGATGATTTCCCTATGCAATGTATCTCATACAAGCACTTATATAAGAGTACACAACATACAACATTTACAGGAATCTTTAACCATCACCTACCACTCCCTGGGTGGATGACTTAGCCCAAACTTGGTCCGAGGATCAACCCGTTTCCCCTTACTAACATATAATGAACGATTTCCTTTCTTAGAATAATTTAGCAACTATGTGATTCCTGATACTTTACCCAACACCGAACACAGAGTGGGAAATTTTCTCTCTCTAAAATTTCTCTCTAGAGAACCTAGTGACAGTCTGCCGAAATGGCCACAGAGCCGCCGGTGGATCTTCTCTGACCATCGGATCCACAACAACATGAGTGCAATGAAAATGCACACAAAACACACCAAGATTCATCCATGAATCTTTAAAACAGATCTGCGATACCTGTTGTAGAAGTTTCAAATGATGAGCCGATTTGGGCTCAAAAGATCATGTCACTAGCTTATTCTGGATTGATTCGAGTTACTAAAACTATTGAAAGTGATTCGCATTCCATTAATCATTCTACACATGAAGTTTTAGCCAATTGTAAGGAAAAAATTGTAACTACTGATTTGGAGAATTCAAATGGAGCTCTGCCAAACTCGCGATCTCAAATTTGAACATCTTTAGATTAGTTTCAATGTGGTTTGACTACTGGGGTTTACTTAGCTCATGGATACGATTCTAGTGATACTAATTTGAAGTATTTAATGGAGGAATCATCGCCGGAGTGATCTCAGTTCAAGTCGACGGAACTCCACAGAATCGCGGTCAATTTCGACCTGCCTCCGATGAGTTTTGTGGAAATCTAACCACTGGGGTTTCATCCCCATACCAATGCACACCCAATGATCCAATTTCCACTAAAAATGGTGAAGTAATACTCTCTGGCAAAGTTTTAGGCGGCGGCGCCACCACCGGCGGTGGAGCTCCGATCAGCATTTCAGGGCAAAAATAGTACCAAATTGTTCACGGAGATGATGCTAATGTTTGCCCTTACAAAACTCCATTAGAGGAAGCTCAAAGCTCCTCCAATTTTTCTTTCAAAGCTAACGGAGTTGAGTTGGCCATTGACAGCTTTCTGGGAGGGCAAGGCACAAATTTTCAAAGCCAATCTGATCATAAAGCTATTGAGGATGATTTGAGCAACAAAAATTCACCAAAAGAATTTTTTTCCTCAAATTTGAATTCTACAGATCACAACTTGGCAGTGACAAATGCTAACAGTGAGACTCTTTTGGTGAGAAATCAATTACTTCTCACAAATCAGCATATTGACAAGAAAAATCAAACAAGTTCCCCTGCAATTCAAGGTAAGTCTTCTAACTCTAACCGCTTAACTTCCATTGATCCTAATGCCTTAGATGATATTGGAGCTCAATTGCAATCTAATGCAATTGAGCAAAATGCTATTGAACTAATTGATGTTTTGCAAGGAACTAAGGATACTAATGATAATAGCAAGGAAAACCTTACTCCTATTGAGTCTAAGTCGACCCAAAATCCCAAAGGCAAAGTTAGAATCGAGAATGATCACTTGAACCAAGCTCAAAAAACTTCCAATCCCACGTCTTCTGCTTATCCGCAAGTCTCCAATAACTATGGTAAAAATAACCCTTCGGATCAAAGAAAGAAGCCACCTTCAGTAGATACTACTACCAAAGATGATAGCAACCCAAATCCTAACGAACAGCCACCCCCAGTTGATACTACTATCAAAGTTGCTAACACCCCGAATCCTAACCACAACCCCAAAAATAAACCCATTCCTGAACCAACCCCGTTTACTATTGCTCATACTTATGCTACTCGTTTAAGGTCCAACCAAGCTAAAAATGAGATCCCTATAGAGCTTTGCACTCCCAAATTCACCACTAGACAAGTTTTTCTTGCTGTTATATTCAAAAAAGAAGATTTCATGGTGAAATTGGTAGGAAGATGCAAGTATACTCTAGTTGTCAAGTTTACCAACACGATGCCAAAGATAGAGCTTATAATGAAGAGTTTCATACTCCAGACTCAACTAACGGGAGGGGTCAAGATTGCTCATTTCAATGCAAGACATATCTATATTGATCTTGTTAATAAATATGACCACCTCACCATTTGGGACAAGCAAAATATGTATATCGAAGGTCAACTAATGAGATTGCAAGTTTGGACTCCTACATTTAGGCCGGAGAAAGAAACGCCTATAGTTCCTATTTGGGTTACTCTTCCAGAACTACCATGGCATTGCTACAAAAGGAATTCATTATGGCTCTTCTCTCACATATTGGCAAAACTTTGTACTTAGACACGACCTCTATACAAAAAACAAGAGGTAGTGTGGCTAAAGTACGGTTGCAATTTGATATCACTAAAGAAAGGCCATCTCATGTTTGGATGGGGTTTGATGAAGATTATTTGACTATCGGAAGGTGGCAAGCCATTCAATATGAGGGGATATCGGATTATTGTTCTTATTGCAAACACCAAGGGCATATTGTTCATGCGTGTAACATCAAGAAAAAATAAGATGATTACAAGAGAAGAAAAGAACTTGAAGCTGAGGCTAAGTTGAAAAACAAGCTGTCACCAGGAGGAAAAAAACATGAAATACCTCCACCAAGTAACTCTCAGTCTTTTGATAATAATGTTAATGCTTCTAATATTATTGCTAGTGCTTCAGGTACCACGGATTTTCAACATAAACCAAATCCGAATAACATTGAGGATGAATGGCAAACCCAGAAAAGAAAGAATTTCAAGGGGCGTCAACAAAGCCAAGTATACAAACCAGTCTCTCCCAGTAAACAAAATGAAATACCACCGCAAAATCATGATGAACATCAAGAAGGTATCATAGATGAAACTCTTGAAACTCCTTCAGATTATGTTGATCCTGGTGTGCAGTATCAACCACCCCCACCTCCCTGTAAACTCTGTTATTCCCACTCCCCTGAAACCCCCTTGTGATGTGGAAAAATTGCAAAGCAAAGGAATCCTAGGTATTTACTCAATGCTCCCACACCCCCGTGACCCCTCAAATATTATTATTGATATTTTATCAGATTCTGAAGTTGATGGAGGTACAGATGGAGGGAAAAAGGAGAAAACCTACTAACTTGCAGGAAGGGGTATCCAAGGGGAGGGATTTGTCTCATGCTTTCCATGAGAACCCACTGGTTGACCATAGGAATGACTCTTGAGCTCTTGCTACCACTGTTCATCCTGTTACTACTGCTCAATATGTCAAAAATGGTACCAAGGAGGTTAGTTCTTTCCAGATTCACTTGGATTCAGGAAAAAATCAGAGTGTTAATGCTGGTTTCATTGAGAATTCAGAGGTTGATGGGGTTCAGAACTTAAGCTTAAATCAGGTTCAGTAAGTTATTACATCAGATTAAAATTTGGGGTCAGATCACAATCTTGGTTTGGGTTCAGATTTGGTTGTTGGTTCAGTGCATGAGAAAAGAGACAGTCCTAGTCCTCATCTTACTACCAATACTCATTAGAATTTTCAAACTTCTGTGGGTTAAGAAATTTTGCAGACTCTCCTTGCAGATTTGGTTCAGAGTTTGAACAATAATGGTGTCCAGAATTTTACCTTGGAACAGTCTTCAAGCTTGGTTAAAACTCTTCAACAAATGGGCTATGGTTTGGTTGCAGATTAGATACATATTCTGGGTGCTACTTTGATCTCAAATCAGGCTCAAGACTTAGTTGATGACAAGTTCCAAAATCAAGGTGCTAATGCTAACCTATTGCAAAACCAAGTCTCTACTATTGGTGTTGATCAACAGTAGAGATTGGGCTCAGTGTTAGGTTCTAGTCAGTTGCAATATGTGCCTCAACATGCTACTTCTATGGGTGAAAAATGAGCTGATCATAGTCATGTTTTTGCTACAAATCAGGCTCCTTGTTCTGATGCTAGAAACGTGCAAATTATGGGTTCAGTTTTGGGTACAGTTGCAGCTCAAGAGAATGGAAAAACTTCAACTGCTAAAGGGTATGAGATTGCTCATGGTAATGTTCAAGGAAAGGCTACTGACCAGATTGCTTTGGTTGGTACCTTTACTGTTATTAAGGCTCATAACACAGACCAAGTACATGCTCCTGCTATTGATTTCACTGGCAAAGGTATTACAGGAGAAAACTCTCAGAATAATAAATCCACTCTTCAATTAAGCCAAAAAAAAAAAGGCTCTTAAGAGAAGACAAGAAAGAGAGGAAAAAGAGAAGGAGGAGAAACTGAAAAAGGGACAAAAGAATTTTGTCTTGGTTAATGAACAAGCTGGCCTAGTTATTCCTCCTCTCCAGATCTATGAGAATGTTCCTGATAATCCAAAGAACCAATGTATTCTCAACACAGTTCCAAGTTCACCTCTTGATGAGAAAGATTAGTATAGAGTTATACATTCTGAAGATGAATTCGACCAAGATACTCAATCTATTGAAGAACAGGATGAAGAAGAAGAAACTAGTGAACATCTCATCAAGGCTTTCGGCTCTACTTTTGATAGTGACAGGCAAGAAGAGATTCAACAAGTTTTAGGAAAAAATGGTTTATCTCTGAGGGGTCAACCACATAAAGGTTATTTCAACAAACAAGCTACTTTTAGTACATCTGCTAGCACTGGCAGACCTCACACAAGATCTCAAAACAAAGGTTTCCAATGATTAGTACAATCACTTGGAATGCTAGGGGTATTAATACCCAGGGAGTCATGGAAAGAGTTCGAAATCTCAAGAATGTTCATTATCTCTCTTTGATTTCCATTCTTGAAAATTTTTATGGTAATTCTCAACACAACAGTGCTAGAATTCAACTTGCAATGGATAATGCTACTTGCAACTAAAACGGTAAGATATGGATTTTTTGGACTCAAGACATTGCTTGCAAAGTTTAGAGTCTGACGAGCAACAAATTACTTGTGAGATTAAACATGTGGAGCATCCTACTACTTTTCTCATTACATTTATTTATGCCAAGTGTAAAGATCATCTCAGAAGACCGCTATGGGACAGATTACTTCACTATGCTAATACTGATAATCCTTAGTGCACTATTGGGGATTTTAATGTTATTACTAATCCTGAAGAGAAACTGAGAGGTCTTCCTTACAACATGAACAAGAGTCTTACTGATCTTGGATTTCATGGTCAGAAATTTACTTGGTGCAATCATAGAGATTCAAACCTCAGAATTTGGAAGCGACTGGACAGAGCAATGGTCAATGACAAATAGTTGGAGCTCATGCCTCATTCTTCTATTACTCACCTTCCTTCAGTGGGGTCAGACCATTGTCCCTTATTATTTGAACTAACAGAGAGAAAGCAGAATGTCACTAAATACTTTAAGTTCTGCACTGTTGGGTTGAGAATGAGAATTTTTTAGATATAGTTCGAGATTGCTGGAACAGACAAATTGAGGGCATTCCTATGTGGATTTTTCACATGAAGATGAAACGATTATCCTCCACCCTTAGCAACTGGTCAAAAACTGATTATGGTAATATATATGCTACTGTGAAAGAGTGTGAAGAAAAAGTTAGAATTGTTGAAGAAGAGTTACTCACTTACAACACTGATGAGAATAGAACTAGACTTCATCAATTGAATACTGAATACATAAGATACATGAAGCTCGAAGAATCTATTCTCAAACAAAAAACTCAGTTACAATGGTTTAAAGAAGGAGATACTAACTCTAGATACTTCCACGCTTTGATGAGAGGTAGAAGAAGAAAGCTCTATATTCACAAGATTAGTGATGAACAGGGTAATGAAATTCAAGGTGATGAAATAATTGCTAGAGAAGCCTGTGATCATTTCCAGAAGATTTTTACGGGGGAAGAGAATGTGATTAATGAAGAGGTTTTAAATTGTATCCCCAGATTAGTCACTGCTGAACAAAACCAAATCCTTCAAGATATGCCTACTATGGATGAGCTTAAATAGGTGGTCTTCTCTATGAACCCTTATTCTGCTGCGGGTCCGGATGGGATGAATGGAAAGTTCTTCCAAGGTTGCTGGGAAATTATTTGCTATGATCTTGTAAAAGTTGTCCAGTCCTTCTTTTGTGGTCACACTATGCCTAAATATTTCTCTCATGCCTGTTTGATTTTAGTCCCAAAGGTAGACCATCCTATTAAATTATCCGAGTTTAGACCCATTAGCCTTAGCAACTTTACCAACAAGATAATCTCCAAGCTCCTTTATCTTAGACTTGCTCCTATTCTTCCCCTTCTCATCTCAGACAATCAGTCAGGCTTTGTAAAAGGAAGAAGCATCTCGGAGAACATAATGCTTGCTCATGAAATTACTCATAGCATTAAAAAACCAAATGAGGGTGATAATGTAGTCATCAAACTTGACATGGCCAAAGCGTATGATAGAGTTTGTTGGTCATTTATTTGCCTTGTTTTGAGAAAAATGGGGTTCGGAGAGACCATCATTGATATGATTTGGAGGATAATGGCAAATAATTGGTACTCTATTATTATAAATGGCTTGAGACATGGTTTCTTTCACTCTACTAGGGGCCTCAAGCAAGGTGACCCCTTATCCCTGGCATCGTTCATTCTGGGAGCTGAATTCTTATCTAGAATGTTGAATAACCTTCATCATCACCACTTGTATCATGGCTTTCAGATGGAGAAAATGGTCCTCAAGTTAATCATCTCAACTTTGCAGATGATGTTATTATTTTCTCCTCAGTTAATGATAGTTCTCTTAATATTATTATGGGGGTTCTATCTACTTACGAAGAGGTATCCGGCCAACTTATCAATAAAGAAAAGAGTCATTTCATGGTTCCTCCTAAGACTACTCTTGACATCATTGATACTATCAAAGACATCACTGGTTTTATTCAGAAGGACAGTCATATCACCTACTTAGGTTGTCCACTGTATATAGGAAGGCCAAGAGTGATCTATTTTTCGGAGATGGTGTCTAAAGTGGCAAATAGAATCAAAGGTTGGCAAGCTAAGATGCTTAGGTTTGGGGGGAAGATCTACTCTTATGAAATTTATCCTTCAATCCCTCTCGATCCATATACTTTCAGCTATATCACCTACCAAAACCACTCTCAAGCGAATCAAGTGTCTAACTGCTGATTTTTTCTGGGGTTGGGATAAAGAGAAAAGAAAATACCACTGGGCTTCTTGGGAAACTCTAAGTTATCCTTACGATGAAGGGGGTATTGGAGTAAAATATTTACATGATATTTGTCTTTCCTTCCAGTACAAACAGTGGTGGACTTTCAGAACTAAAAATACTCTTTGGGGGCTATTTCTTAGAGCTAAATATTGTCAAAGATCCAACCCCGTTGCTAAAAAATGGCATACTGGACAATCCCTTATGTGGAAACACATGACGAAGAACAAACATGAGGCTGAAAAATCACATCCAATGGATTATTCATTTAGGAACATTCTATTTTTGGTGGGATGATTGGTTAGGTGTGGGTCCTATTGCTAGCTACAGAAGAGATAATACTAGACCCAACAACATCAAGATTTAGGAGTTTTTAATCAATGGTCATTGGAATGAAGAGTTGGTGAGGCAGATTTCCCCGCCTCAACTAATTCACAAGATTCTTAATACTCAATTCCATTTCTAGGAAGGGATTCCGGATCAACCAGTGTGGAAACCTAATGCTAATGGAATATTTACTTGTTCTTCTGCATGGGAAATTATGAGACAAAAGAAGAACAAGACCTTGACTAATGCACTCACTTGGCATAATCATATTCCGTTCAATGTCTCCTTTCTTCTTTGGCGAGCTCTTAGAGGAAAGTTACCAACAAATGAGAAGATTACCTCTTTCGGACATGAACCAACTGAATGTTCTTGTTGCTACACGCTGGGTCTAGATACTACAGAACACATTTTTGCTGCAAGGAACTTTGCGAAGCATATCTGGAAAAGATTTTCTAATTCTATGGGTATCCGTTTTTATAATGCTCTGCTAAGAATCATTCTGATGAGGTGGTGGATCTCTAAGCATAATAATGATTTACACAAGCTTCTTCTCTAGGCCACCCCTATTTTCATTTGTTGGAATCTTTGGAAGAATAGGTGTGCTAGCAAGTATGGTGGAAAACAATTCAATTCTTCTAGAGTTAAATTCTCCATCTCCAAGAACATATCCAACCTCATTGCCATTATTTTTCCCTACATTAAAACTCCTGCTAACTGGACAGATTTGGCTCTAGTTGTAGAAAAATGCAAGCATGAAATGGGTGTTATCAAAGTTCTCTGGAACAAACCTCCGGCTACTATGGTAAAATTAAATACTGATGGAAGTGCTATGGACAATCCGGGAAGCACTGGAGCAGGGGGAATTCTTAGGGATCACTTGGGAAATTTCATCTATGCTTTTGCTACTCCTTTAGGCATTGGCACTAACAATCAAGTAGAGATACAAGCGGCTATTTTTTGGCTCAATTGGTGTATTCAACACGATTATAGTCGGGTTATACTTGAGGTTGATTCCGAACTTCTTTTCAAATGGCTCAAGCACTACATCAAACCTCCTTGGAGCATTCAGGAGGACTTGGTTATTCTTCAGAACCTTAGCAATTTCCTGGAAAGCTTTCATTGCAGGTACATTTATAGAGAAGCAAATTACATTGCCGACATCCTTTCTAAACATAGCCACTTGATTGATGCACCTCAATATTTCTTCAACCAACAACAACTTCCAGAGGAGGCAAGAGGGTATTTTAAATTGGACAAACTTGGAATTCACAACTTCGAAAGGAGAAAAATGAAACGAATTAAGAAATCACCTTGACTTTTTTATTATTCTTGGATAATCCAAGTTCTTACAGGTTTGCACTTGTAATTTTGGTGTTACTAATCTTCTTCACTTAGGCTTTCTCTTGTTTAATTTATAGCTTTTATGAAGAAGTTCTTAGTTAGTTTGGGTTTTTCTTCTTACTTTGTAAGGGGAGTGACTCCCTTATTTATCGCTTTCCTAGATACTTTGTATTGAGAGGAGTCCTCTCGTAGGTGCATAGTTTCTAGGTTTCCATTCTAGTATCGGGACTGAGTTAATTGGCCTTAGTAGGCTAGTCGACTTATGAACCACCATAGGATCGGAGGTAAGGTTTATGTCCCCCTCCTTGTATTTTCTGCTTTGTCTTTATTTATGTTAAGGCCTGGGGGTGTTGCTCAGCCCCTGACCACCCAAGGGTCATTAAAAAAAAGAAAAAAAAGAAAAAAAAGAGGTATCGGCGATCGTTTAGGCAAACCACATTTATAGAAACTGACGGATGTCAGGGTCGATCCCATAGGGAATTTAGAGCTTAGCCTAGGTGATTGTAAATAGACCTCACACGAGAGTAGGTTTCTTAACAACAATAATATAAAAAAGGGGAATAAGGAATCTGTCACAGTTCGAATTCCAAACAAAGCAATAAGTAAAAATTGGTGTAGACAGTGAGAGAGGACGACTAGGGATGTATGTCAAATGGGACTCGAACATGGGAAAGGGTGATTTCTTATTCATGCCAATTCATGCTAAATGACATGGGTAACCTTGGTTTTAGGTATGGTTATTCATCTGTCGATCAACAATAATATATTCAACATTCTTAAATCAAGCACTATTGATTAAGAAATAAACAACCAAGCCAATGCTTAGGGACGACACACTATTTCTAGCTTAGACCCTTAAGTGGGTGATTTCGTTGATTTGAGATATTTCAAGCCTCAATCTAAATGGAAGCCCAAGTTTCTACTAGCAATTTCACATCCGAAGTTATGATTTCCTCTTTCAAGCAAGAACATAACCATGTAAGGGAAATCAATGTTTGCAACCACAAATCTTAGAGTTAAAATGTGGTGAAATTACTAGACCCATGCCAATTAAGCAATTATAAACAAGAATTAACAACACCCACACCCATTTATTAAGTACCCATCATCAACACATCCCTAGACAAGAGGTTTAGCTATTTATGCTTAAGGAAAGAGATATACCTCCTGGGTAATTCAATTTCCCTTCTATTCAAGCTAAATTTCTCAATATCCAAGCTTAATTTGTACACAAATGGTGGTTCTAAGAATTGGGAAAAAGGAATTTGGAGAAACCCGCTTTTTGTTCCTAGAAGGGAAAGCTTGTTCACAAAGCTAAGAATTGTTCCAAACTGTTCAGAACTATCAGAACTATATATAATTATGCCTAAAATGGGTTTATAAACATTCCCAAAATGTCATATAGTTTTGGATAAAAATTCCCCTTCGGGTGGTGTGCGACACGATGTGCTATTCATATATTATCATGTGCGCATCGCACACCCTTCTTCAGTGGTCCAGTGACTCAGGCAAATTGGGACCTTCATGCGACGTGGGATGTAGTCTGCACCAAGCATTGTACGCATCACACAGCGACCACACACCTTAGCAGACTCTTAAGTTAACTTTCATATCCATGTGGTACAGGGTGCATTATGCACCAAGGCAAGTGCGTGTCGCACGGGTGCCACATCTCTCAGCAGAATCTTTGTCTTGTTTGATCACTTCACACTTCACTCCTTTTTGGCTCTTTTTTGGGTCCATTTTCTTGTTTTCTATCTTTGATCACAAGTACCTGCATAGACATCAATAAAGGCCATAAGAACCTCTAAATATTATCAAAACATAGCAATAATTTACGAGTAAAGGCTCAATAAGTTGGTAGATTTCCGACATACCACTAATCTTCCTTTATACTTTCTAGACCTTGATTAGAGATTGTAATACAAAGAAGAAACTCGACAAAAGGATAAATTGCATTTCGTGCAAAAAGAATCAGATTTTTATAAGAAGGCGACTTGAATCACCATAATGTATCACTTAGTTCCTTAAGACTTGTTAGGTTACCAAATCAGCTCTCTTACAACAGAATACTCAAATTCATTCTTTCGGAGATTTAGAGTTTCATTTCTAGATTCATGCCGATAAGGAATAAAAAAGACTTATCATACTTCATTCCTTCCGACGATTGCGTTTACCACAACTTGGACTTTCCTTTATTAAGTTAATCTACAACAAAAAGGGTATAATGAAGATAATATTAGCTCTTAAACCTGATGCAACTTTGCCAAAATAGTAGCTAAACATTTCCCGGGTAGATTTACATATTGGCATTAATTAAAGGGTGTATCATCACACCTTTCACCTCTATTTCAATACACATCACACACACCAACCTACTGCCTCCAACCATAGAAAACACATCAAACATCCCCTACACCACTCACCATACCGAAATACAATAGCAACACATTGAACTCATGGCTTCCAATCACCATCCTGTGAGTTCTTAACAACAATTCAACAATATTTGTCCATCCGAACTTCAATCCAAAAAGATGATTATGGATAGAGTACTTACAAAACTTGAAGGGCTGTTTTTATCCTCTTTTTATTGATGCCTTACAAAGCTTAAGTACCCCCTACACATACATCAATAAGAGAAGAAGAAATTTCTTAATTGTTACACAATTTCTATGTGTCCAACCTTAAGGAAGGGGTTGCCATAGTTCATGTATTTCTTATCATAGGATATACTAGCTATATGCATTAGATTAGTACCAAGATAATAAGTTGTTTAACTCACCATAAGCTTGAATGAATCTTGATCTTCTTAGAACCCTAAAGGGAGAGAGGGGCTGCCAAGAGGAAAGAAGATAAGAGAGAGTTCTAGTAAATTTCTTTCCAGCTTTTTGTGATCAATATTGATCAACAAAAGGTCTGTATAAGGGGGCCTCTTTGGCCAACTTTTTTTAGTAGATTTTTGCCAAAACGGGTTAAGATACTTGGGCCAAAATTATCCTTTGCTTGGGCCTCAAAAGGGTTAAGTTTTGTGGCTGATTTTGGGCTTCTCTTGGGTCAAAATGTGGTCAACATTGGTGCCTTCCTTTTGTAGTTGTTTGGGCCATATTTGGTTGCACTTTGATGGGCCAACTTTAATATTCATTTGGGCTACCATTAGGTCTAATAATCCATGGTGTTGCTGCCCGTAATCGGCCCTCGTAACTTAGTTCGTTAGCGTAGGTAGGTGATGCACCTATTTGTCTCCTATGAGCTTAGATAAGTCGCGCAAGCACCTCACTTGTTTTATCTCATTTTCAAAACCCTCATCCTTATACATTAACTTAACACTTATATACATTTGGCCATTTCAAATTCTAGGCAAAAGTACTCCTTCACAATCTCGAGCTCAAGTACCTTCATCAATATTAACTTAGTCATATAGATTTTGAAAGTTATGGGGTATTACATACTTCCCCCCTTAGAATCATTCATCCTCGAATGACGGTAATGCGTACAGAGCTCTAGTATTTTAGGATTTTTTAGAAATTTTGGCAGAGTTTCCTTTATAATTTGGACTATCCAAAAACTTGAAACTCAGCAAAAGTCCAGCACAGTGCCTAACAGGGCGATACAACGATATGCAATTAAATGCAATCATTTTCATATGTTCAAACCTGATCATATTTGCACAGTAGAGGGAAACAAAATAATGGCAGCATGCTAAAAAACAGGAATAATAACCAGGCCCAACTATATAATACTAGTCTCAATATGAAGTTACAATAAGAAATTAGCATAAGCAATCATAAAACTCGATAAAGCAATAATAAGTCTACCTACAGTCCCAATGGGAGCCAATATACCCGGGGAACACAAACAAGTGAAGACAAACCCTCCGACATCCCATACTACCAGAGCGTACACTCGGCAAACAACAAACAAGGGTGAAACCTCACACAAATGAATGGTATGATGCATGATGAAAACCAGGTGGAATAGTAACCTTGTATGTACCTCTTCTAGCGACTAAGGGCCCAGTAAGTAGGTCCCATAGAAGGACACGGCCCGTATACCTCAACTCCACCATATACCCCTCCTCTGACACACTTAACACGTAGCCCCTCGTCCGGATCGGCAAGGACCATGGAAGTCCTTGACTACATACTAAATCTCAATCTCAATATCATCGTCCGGAGTGTATCTGGATCCAAAGCAGTAATCCAAATCTTAAAAATGCATTCCCAGAACCTATCCGGGTCTAAATCGGTGAAACAAGTCTCAAAAACCTTCTTCAAGGGTGCCCGAGCGTAAGTGGGTCTAAAATAGTACTAAATCAAGTCCACTGCTCAGTTTTACCAAGTCTAACATCATTTCCAATTAATAACAAAGCAAGTCTAGCACCTCGGCGCAACCGGGTCTTGTATAAGTAGGAAAACTGTGATAAATATCTCTTTTAACTTTTCTTACCCCAAGAAGATCCAATAAAAGAGTACAAACCATTTTATCAAAAAGGGGCCCTCGAGGCCATGAAAGACATAGAAAATCGTATAAGATAGGACCGAATCCAAAATCGTAGTAAAAATCATGTAGAAATACCTTATATGCATGAAAATAGCATACTCAATCACAAACAATAGCCCAACGGCTCACAATAAATTATCGGCCCTGCACATGCTCCAATCGTTCTACACCACAGATAGCTAGCTCTATAACAATAATAACAATGTTCGGGACTCATGGACATTCCCAAATAACCCACCATCTATGTTCCAGAGTCAATACAAGGCCGCACAGGACCACAAGGGTAATAAAGTCATTTATAACAAATACTACAAACAACGAAGGAAAGAAACGAGTCAGACATGAAGAAGCGATCAAGGTCTGTGGTACCAAGCTAGTAAACCCAGCCCAAGGATGCCCTTTAATATAATTTTATCCTATATATGCGAAGTCTAGGGAAAATAAACCATAACCTACCTGTCATCCGATGTCAAGCTGCAGGAATAACGGTATCCGGGCCTGAAACACTCTGAGAAGCTCTGAATGAAAGTCAAACTATAAAGAACATAAACTACACATTAAAATGAGACTAACAATACCGATATCGCTATAATACTAGTCGGGCTAAAATTTGGGTCTAAAGCGGGCCTGTGGGGCCCACAACCCAAAAATGGAATCGAAAAGAAGTACGATGAACATACTACTCCTGTGAGTGGATGCCCCAAATTTGAGAAAATTTGGCCAAGAGAAAGGCTCAAAACAGCCCACTCAAGTAATGAATTAAAGAGGGAAAGTTCAAAAACTAAAAACGGAAATTAAAGGAAGAAGTTACCCACCACGATGAGATGAAGCCAACAGATTGAATTCCCCAAACCCACAAGCATGCAACAAAAAAGGAGCAGCCACTACAAGGAAAAATTACCCCAAGCTTATGAGTTCATCAATGGATGTTTTTAATGGAGAAAAAGTAAAGTTGGGGAAGAAGGACCTTACCCAAATAACGAAGGAGCGAGATTAATCACCAATTATGGACCACCAAGGCCAAGGACTGATCTGGGAGCAATTTGGGTTGAGAGAAAATAAGTTTAGAGTGAGAAAACTTGGAGAAAAAGGCTAAAAAAACCGAAGTTGAGGGATTTTATAGGGGTTGGACACATCAGAAATATCAGCAATGCTCAAAACTTCTACGGGACATTCCGGGCATAATCGGAACCCAATACTAAGAAACCCATAATGCTATTAGAGTGGAAATGACATTCCGGACTCAACAAAATCGATAAAACTTCCATAAGAGGTCTTTTCGGAGGAATTTTTACCCAAGTCAACATTAACTAAAATCAACCAAACACCCAAAATGAGCTCGGCTCACCTGGACCCAAGCCAACAACCTACCTAACCCAAACTCGACATTCCGGAGCTGATGGAACCGTTAGATTTTAAATCTGATGCTCCAATCATCGAAAGCTGACCCAAGTCACACTTCTAACTCCAAATGGCCTGAAAAACACAAAATATAAGACAAAACCCACACCGGAAGTTCCCAGGCTTCGACTAAAGGTCCAACTAGACAAAACTCAACCCTCTAGAGCTAACGAAACTGTTAGAATGTGATTTTAAGCACATTAGTTAAGAATGTTGACTAAAGTGAACGATTTTCTAAGCTTAAGCTCTAAAATTGGGAAACAGCCAAAATGACCAAACGAACGGCTAGGGCACCGAACCACCGGTCCCAACAAGCCATAAATAACTTGGGGGTACTACATGCAAGCTCTAACAGTACAAAGCAAGCATAAACACAAAAATAACCGGAAGGGTCATTACATCATCCACTACGAAAAAGGACTTTCACCCTCCAAAGTCAAGAAGAGGGAGTACCTAAAGGCTCAAAAAGTTATGGATACTGAGCCAGCATCTCTCTCTCGGTCTCCCAAGTAGCCTCCTCGACCGGGCAATGCCTCTATTGAACTTTCACCACCGGAATCTCCCTAGATCTCAACCTTCTAACATCTCTGGCCAATATAGTAATTGGCTCCTCAACACAAGTCAAACCATCATCCAACTGAACTGAATCCCACTATAACACATGAGACTCATCTGGAACATACCGCCTTAATATGGATACATGGAAAACTGGGTGTATAGATGAAAGCATCAGAGGCAAGGCTAGCATATAGGCAACACTACCAACCTTCTGAAGAATATCAAATGCCCTAATGTACTTAGTGATAAGCTTGCCCCGCCTACCGAATCTCATCACGCCCTTCATGGGCGACACATGGAGAAATACCAAGTCACCAACACTGAACTCTAAGGCATGAAGTCTACAAAAAGCGTAGCTCTTCTGCCTACTCTGGGTTGCGCAAAGTCTGTCTTGAATTGCCCAGACTCTGTCCAAGGAATCACGAAGTAAATCTGTACTTTGTGGCCTAGACTCCAAACCATCAAACCAACCAATCGGCGATCTGCAAAACCTCCTATACAAAGCCTCAAAAGCTGCCATGCCAATGCTTGAATGAAAATAGGCCTGAAGCATGTCCTCTAGGACCTGAATTATCCTCTCGGACTGGACATCTTTCTGAGGGTAGAATGCAGTACTAAGATGAACCTCTGTACCCAAATCTCTCAAAATAGCTCTCCAAAACTGAGATGTGAACTGAGTGTCATGGTCTAAAATGATAGAAGCTTTGACCCTATGTAACTGAACAATCTCATGAATGTAGATCTGGGCTAACCTCTCTGCACTATAAGTAGTCTGGACTGACAAAAATTGGGCTGACTTAGTCAGTCGGTCCACAATCACCCAAATAGAGTCAAAACCCCTAGAAGTACGAGGCAAACCAACTACGAAATCCATGGTAATCCCTTCTCACTTTCACTCGGGAATAGGAAGTCACTGCATCAAACCACCAGGTCTCATGTGCTCAAACTTAACCTGCTGACAGTTCAAGCACCGAGATACGGACTTCTCTATGTCCAACTTTATGCCACTCCACTAGTAAAGCTGTCTCAAATCCCTATACATCTTTGTTTTGCCCAGATGAATAGAGTAGCTAGAATAATGCGCCTCATGAAGTATCAACTGAATCAAATCCCTAACTCTTGGTACACAAAGACGACTGTCAAACCTTAGAATTCCATAAAAACCCAAAGTATCCCGACTGTCCTCACCGCAAACTACCTGATCACGAAGGTAACACTATCTCTGATCCTCAAACTGTCGGATCAAAATCTGATTGACTAGAGTAGAATGAACCTCAATACTGGTAAGAAATCTTTTAGGATCCGACAAGTCAAGACTAACCAAACGGTTAGCCAAGGACTGGATGTCCAAGGCCAATAGTCACTCAGAAATTGAAAGTAAAGCTAGGCTACCCATACTCATCGTCTTCCAACTCAAGGCATTCGCTACCATATTTGCCTTACCCGGATGATATAGAATGGTGAAATCACAGTCCTTCAGTAGCTCAACCAATCTTCTCTGCCTCAAGTTCATCCTTAATACTATGATGATTCGTGAATATCTCACAATGAACTCCATATAAGTAGTGCCTTGAAATCTTGAGCACGAAGACTACCGCGCCAACTCTAAGTCATGAGTGGGTAGTTGTTCTTGTAAACCTTCAGCTGCCTCAACGAATATCCTATCAGTCGACCCTAATATATCAACACACATCCAAGACCAACCCAATAAGCATCATAATACATGGAGCAACTCTGACCCTCAACTGACAGAGTCAATATAGAAGCTGAAGTCAATAAGGCCTTAAGCCTCTGGAAGCTATCCTCGCACTGATCTAATCATTGAAATAGAACATCCTTCCTAGTCAGCATAGTCAAGGGTGATGATATGGAAGAAAATCCCTCAATGAACCATATATAGTACCCGCCTAACCCAACAAAGCTAAGAACCTTAGCAGGAGTAGTCGGTCTAGGCCAATCACGCAATGCTGAAATCTTACCCGGATCAACTCTAATTGTATCCCTAGACACCATGTGTCGTAGGAATGAAACTGACTCAAGCCAAAACTCACACTTTTAGAACTTTGCATAAAGTCGGTGATCTCTCCAAGTCTGAAGTACAGTCCTCATGTGCTGCTCATGCTCATCTCTACTCCTCGAGTATATCAGGATGTCATCAATGAAGACTATCACGAACCTATCCAAATACAAGCTAAGCACCCTGTGCATCAAGTCCATGAAAGTTGCGGGGGCATTAGTCAACCCAAAAGACATCACCAAGAACTCATATTGGCCATAAGTGTCCTGAATTCTATCATAGGGATATCCTCCTCCCTCATCCTCAAGTGGTGGTAGTCGAACCTCAAATCAATCTTAGAAAATAGACTTAACCTTGAAGCTGATCAAACAAGTCATCAATTCACAGTATTGGATGCCTATTCTTCACACTCATCTTATTTAGCTGCCGATAATCAATACACATCTTTATCGACCCATTTTCTTCTTCACAAATAGAATAGGAGCACCCCAAGCTGATACACTCAGCCTAATGAACCCCTTAGATAACAAGTCCTAGAGCTGCTCCTTAAGCTCCCTCAACTCAACTGGATCCATACAATAAGGAGAAATGGAAATGGGCCTGGTGCCCTATCCTAACTCAACAGCAAAATCAATATCTCTCTCAGGTGGAAGGCCTGGCAAGTCGGTAGGGAACACATCTAGGAAGTATCTAACCATATGAACTGACTCAAGGGAAGAAGTGTCAGCACTAGCATCTCAGACGTATGCTAGGTAAGCTAAACACCCACGAGAAATAGCTTCCTAGCTCAAAGATAAGAGATGATCCCAGACAGTGCGTAGCTAATAGAATCTTGCCATACAACCGGGGATACACCGGGCATGACTATGGTAATGGTCTTGGCATAACAATCCAAAACTGCAGGGTGAGGGGATAACCGTTCATGCCTAGTATCACATCAAAATCTAACATATCAAGGATCATCAAGTCACCCCAAGTCTCCAAATAACCAACAAAAATTGTACAAGACCTCACAATCTGATCCACTACTAAAGAATCTCCTACTGGTGTAGAAACAGATACATGCACGAATAACGACTCACTAGCCAACCCTAAATAAGGCAGAAAGTAGGCAGATACATACGAACTAGTAGATCCAGGATCAAATAAATCCATAGCTAACTGACAGCATACAAAAATCCTACATGTAATCACAGCATCTGAGGCCTCTGCCTCTGATCTTCCAAGGACCGCATAAAACTGACGAAGACCTCCACCTGCCTGACCTCCATCTCTACTACCAACTTTTCCATGTGGGGTAACACCCCTATCCTTACCACAAACTCCTTTAGCTAGTGGCTTAACTGCTCGCAAAGGCTCAATTGGCTGGGTGGATGATAGAACTGTACCCCGCTAGGGGCAATCTTTAGCATAATGATCGATAAATACACAATCATAACAAGGCACTGGTGGCCTGAACTATTGAGATGAACCAACAGAACTTGTATAGCCACCATGTCCTGATGCCTCAGAAGCTGCACCCCTCGAAGACTGACCCTGCTCAAACTGAGAACTACCCGAAGTTTGAAGTAAAGCCTGAACAGGTCGACTGGACTGACCCTGGTTCTGTTGTGGCTGATAACCCCAGCCCCACTGGCTTGAACCTCTACCACCATGACGAGAACCACTGTAGCTACCCTGATGATGAGGCCTCTTATCTCTGGCCCCTGGATCATGATGATGCAAGTCCTTCACAGTATGAACGTAGTTTGTAATAGCATGAAATGATGGACCACTAGCAACTAGGATCACAACTGGCTATCTAAGTTTTGTCCGCAACCCCCAAACAAATTTGCGAATCCTATCCGGCTCAGTAGGAATGATCATAGCTCCAAATTGAGCAAGCTGATGGAAACAGGTCTCATACACGAATACAAACATGGATCCCTGTGAAAGCCTAGTAAACTGCTCCCTGCGACACTTGCGATCACTCTGGGGATCAAACTTGGCCATAAAGGCCTCATAGAACTCGGACAAAGACAATGGAGGAGAAAAAGATGGTCTACAAGTAACCTGAGCACTCCATCATAACTTTGCTGGACCCTCCAGCTGATAAGTAGTATACCCGACCCTGTGAGTCTCTAACAAACCCAAATGGTGTAACATCTCCTCACAAGTAGTAATGAAGTAATGTGGGTCCTGACCTGGTGCACCAGAGAATCTGGGTGGTGCCAATCTCTGAAATCTGCCCAATTCCTTCTGCTTCGTCTCTGTCATAACTGGGTGAGGAGCAACAGGCTGTGCAACAGCTAGAACTGGAATAACCTCTGCACAGGGAGCCGTAGTAGCAGGCTGTGCTCCTGAACTCTGAACACCCAGGCCTTCCCCCTGATATGATGTTTGTGGTACCTCAGAAGGGCGCTCTCTAATCATACCCAAAAGTTGTAAAAGTAAACCCCGAATATCTAAAGACTGAGGTGGGGCTGACAAAAAAGCTGGCACAGAAACTGGTGTTGAAGCTGGCACTGGAGCTGGTGGCACATGGGTTGTCCCCAGGTTCACATGCTGCTTCTCAGGAACAAACTCTGGATCATAATTATGTTCAGGCTCAATCTCCACTCTTTCAGCTCTAGCAGGGTGCCGCTTCTCGAGGATGTCCTTGACCTCTACCTCTACAACCTCCCCGGCCCCTAGCTGGTGTCGAGGGTGCTGGAGTTGGAGGCTCATCCCTGCCTGATGCTGACAACCTCGTACGAACCATCTGCGGATGAATGAACTAGAACAAGTGAGATTTCAAGAAACATCCTAGTACTATGCACGATACAAAAGCAGTACGAAAGTCATATTTCCTAAGATATCACCATAGCCTCCCGAAGATTGAGTACGGACGTCTCTGCCCTAATCCACAGGACTCTACTAGACATTAGCTCCTATACCGATGACACCGGTGAACCTAGGCTCTGATACCAAGTTATCATGACCCGATTTGTCGGTCATGATGGCACCTACAACCCCTTAGTAGGTGAACTAGTTCCTGTAGCCTGAAATGGTTAGTAATGGGCTACTAGCTAACTAGAAAATGGAAGAACAGTATAAATAGGTGGAAGCAAGGTAAATAAGTGAAGAAAGTAGACAACATGAATATATATAACATATATGCAGAAGATAACCAACCCAAAAGACCTGGTATCATAGTATAAGAGCCAGAACTACATATAAGGAGTACAAAAGGATCCAAAACAATATATACAGGTGTCTCCGAATAGTAATAGAGTACATGATACAAAAGATAAACTAAAAGCTAAGCTTCAGTCGCCAAGAGCTCACCCTCATTCTGGAATGGTCCAAAATCTCCTCGCACGAGTCTTCGCAAGCTAACAATGATGGCCCACACTAGGACTGCACCACAAGAAGCAGAAGTGTAGTATGAGAACCAATTGCTAAGCAACGGGTACCCAGTAGGTATCATAGGTCGATAGGGCACATATAAGATAAAAGAGCAGTAATAAGCAGAGTAGAAGCAAATTGTCATAGAAAACAACAAATAAGTACACAAAATCTAGCATGAAAGGAATACAAACAGAAAACAACATACATGGCTAGCTACTAGAATATATATCATAGGCACAGGTGAAAGGAAGAAGTAACACACCTGGGATCCTCACAATAATAATATATATATAGAAGCATTTTGAAAATAGGCGGTATACCGGTAACCTCATTTAAAAAGAGAAGGAGGGAAATAAAATAATGATAGCATGCTCGAACACAGGAATAATAACCAGACCCAGCTACATAATACTAGTCTCAATATCAAGTTACAATAAGAAATTAACATAAGGAATCATAAGACTCGATAAAGCAATAATAAGTCTACCAACAAACCCAACGGGCACCCATACACCCGATGAATACAAATAAGTGAAGACAAATCCTTCGGCATTCCATACTACTGGAGCGTACACTGAGCAAACAACAAATAAGGGTGAAACCTCACACAAATGAATGGTATGATGCATGATGAAAACTAGGTGGAATAGTAACCTTGTATGTACCTCCTCCAGTGCCTAATAGCCCAGTAGGTAGGTCTCATGGAAGGACACGGCCCGTATACCTCAACTCCATCGTACAACCCTCCTCGAGCACACTCAACACATAGCCCCTGGTCCGGATCGGCAAGGTCCATGGAGGTCCTCGATCATATACTAAATCTCAATCTCAATATCATCATCCAAAGTGGAGCCAGATCCAAAGCCGTAACCCAAATCTCGAAAATGCATGCCTAGAACCTATCCGTGTCTAAATTGGTGAAATAAGTCTCAAAAAATCCCTTCAAGGGTGCTCGGGTGTAACCGAGTCTAAAACAGTAGTAAATCAAGTTCAGTGTTTGGCATTATTGAGTCTAACATCATTTCCCATTAATAACATAGCAAGTCTAGCATCTCAGCCCAACCAGGTCTATAATACGTAGGAAAACTGTGATAAATATCTCTTTTAACTTTTCTTACCCCATGAATATCCATTAAAAGAGTACCAAACCAATTTATAATAATTTTTATAAAAAACGAGCCCCCAAGGCCATGCAAGATTTAGAAAATCGTATAATATAGGCCCAAAGCCAAAATCATAGTATAAAGCATGTAGAAATCCCTTATATGCATGAAAATTTCATGCTAAATCACAAATAATAGCCCAACAGCTCACAATCAACTATCATCCCGGCACAGGCTCGAATCGTTCTACAACACAGATAGCCAGCTCTATAACAATAATAACGATGTCCGAGACTCACAGACATTCCCAAGTAATCCACCATCTATGTGCCAGAGTCAATAAAAGGCCGTACAGGACCACAAGGGTAATAACATCATCTATAACAAATACTACAAATAATGGATGAAAGAAACGAGTCTAACATGAAGAAGCGGTCAAGGTCTGTGATACTAAGCTAGTAAACCCAACTCAAGGATGCCCATTAATATAATTTTATCCTATATATTCAAAGTCTAGGTAAATTAAATCATAACCTACCTATCGTCCGACGACAAGCTGTGGGAACGATGGTATCTAGGCTAGAACCGCTCCGAGAAGCTTCAAACGGAAGTCAAACTATCAAGAACATAAACTACACGTTAAACGAGACTAACAATGCGCATGTCACTATAATACTAGCCGGGCCAAAATTTTGGTCCAAAGCGGGCCCACGGGGCCCACGACCTGAAATTCAAAACGAAAACAAGTACGATGAACATACTACTCCCATGAGTGCATGCCCCAAATTTGAGCAAATTTGGCCAAGAGAAAGGGCTCAAAATAGCTAGCTCAAGTAATGAATTAAAGAGGGAAATTTCAAAGACTAAAACCAGAAATTAAAAGAAGAAGTTACCCACCACGATGAGATAAAGCATGCCAACGAAGTGAATTCCCCAAACCCACAAGCATGCAACCCAAAATGAGCAGCCACTACAAAGAAAAATTTCCCCAAGATTGTGAGTTCATCAATGGAGATTTTTAATGGAGAAGAAGTAAAGTTGGGGAAGACGGAGCTTACCCAAATGACGAAGGAGCGAGATTAATCACCAATTATGGACCTCCAAATCCAAGGACTGATCTAGAAGAAATTTGGGTTGAGAGAAAATAAGTTTAGAGTGAGAAAACTTAGAGAAAAAGGCTGAAAACACCAAAGTTAAGGGATTTTATAGGGGCTGGACGCAACAGAAATATCAACAATGCTAAAAACTTCTATGGGGTATTCCGGGCACAATTGGAACCTAATACTAAGAAACCAATGCTATTAGAGTGGAAATGATGTTTCAGACTCAACGGAATCAATGAAACTTCCATACAAGGTCGTTTCGGAGGAATGTTGACCCAAGTCGACATTAACTAAAATCAACCAAACACCCAAAATGAGCCCGGCTCAGCCAGGACCCGAACCAACCACCTACCTAACTCAAACTCGACATTCTAGAGCTGATGAAACTGTCAGTTTTGAATCTGACGCTCTAATCATCAAAAGCTGACCCAACTCACACTTCTAACTCCAAATAGCCTAAAACACAAAAACTAATAAAAAACCCACACCGAAAGTTCCCAGGCTCTGACTAAAGGTCTAATTAGACCAAACTCTATGCTTTGGAGCTAACAGAACCATCATAATGCGATTCTAAGCAGGTTAGCTAAGAATGTTGACTAAAGTTAATGATTTCCTAAGTTTAAGCTCTAAAACTGGGAAACAGCAATAACAACCAAACGAATGGCCAGATACCAAACCACCAGTCCCAGCAAGCCAAAATGACTTGGAGCTGCTACAGGCAAACTCTAACAATACAAAAAAAAGGATAAACACAAAAATAACTGGAAGGGTCATTACAGTTTCACAAGTAAAGACTTTGAAATGCATATGGAACGCATGTGAGGAGCAGTGAGAATTTTTCAATTCTCCATTATCACTTGCATTCCACAAGTGGTTCACAAGGCAACACCTATGGCACGCATGTATTCAACATGCAAGAGATGCATTTTTTAACAATTAAGGCATGGCAAGGAGTTTGACCAATTTAACCAAGTAATATGGGTACTCAAACTTCCCCAAAAAACTTTACAATCAAGCAACACCAAACAATATGAGATGTATTCTCAACAACTTCCCTTAAGATTGATGTTACCCCATCTATCATCGGGAATATCAAGCATCACAACAAGCTTTCTAGGAATACTCAAACACAACAAAGATTAACTCCACTCAACCAAAGAGCTCACAAAACAATATTATTTCAATTTAAACCACGCAACAGCACAAAAGTTCAATTTTCATCCCTATTATAACAATATTCAAAAAAACTTGCATCAACAATAATTTGCATCATCCCAAGTGGGTTACACAAACTTTACCCCAGAAAAACTCGAAATTATAGGCTAAATGTTATCACAATCAACATGCATAACTCTATAAACATGATCTACCAAGTTTTTCACAATTAAAAATAACAATAAGCCCCAAAATTGGGGTTTAAAAATTAGATTACACCCAAAAATATAATACGGTAGAATATAGCATGCTTCACAAATAATAATCCCAAAGTACTTAAAACAATGATTTAACATTGGGAAACTTACCATAAGTGAAAATAAGGTAGCGATGAATGAAAAATTGAAGCTCTTAGCCTACAATGGTGACCTAAAATATTCTCGCTGGAAAAGTAAGTGCAGCGGCAGTGGAACTTCGATAGTGAAATGGTGGAGAAGGAGAAGGAGATTGTGGAGAAGAGTTTGGGAGATTGAGGGAGTTTGAAGGTTTGTGGAGAGAATAACGGAGGAAAAAGGAGTGGGGGAGGCAATTTAAGATGAAAAGAAGAAGAAGAGGCGCGGGTTAGAATTTTCCGTCGGGTCAGTCAAAGGTAGGTCAAACAAAAAATTAAAACATACCTGCTCCTGCGTCACGACATATGATTTGCACATGACCATGTGCATTTTGCATGCCACTTTGAAAGTGACATTTTTCAGATATGTTGATTCTAGCTTTCTTGTTTGGCATGCGAAAGCATGTGCAAAGGGCAAACTTGCAAGGGCGTTTTGCCCTTCTGCTCGCAAGGGCCTTAAGATTTTTATTTTTCTCTTCAGTGCACTCTGATTATTTGGTAATCTACCAACTTATTGAATCTTATTTCATGAATTATTGTCATGTTTTGATGTGAATTAGAGGTACTTATTACCTTTATTATTATAAATGTAGGTACTCTTAGTCAAAAGAATAAAGAAAAGGAATTGAATCCAAAAGAGCTTAAAATAGAGTAAAAGTACAAAGATAATCAGAAGGGGAAGATCCTATCATGAGAGGAGAAATAATTTGCGAGCCGTAAAGAGGCACCTGTATTTTGCAGGTGCCAACCTATCTGGAAGTTGAAATACAGATTGAGTAGTCATCAACATGCATGCCGCACTTTTCCAACGGTGATTGTCTATCCCCTCGCACCTGACTCACACACTGCTGGAACATTACTACCTGAGAAGATGGGCACCTGTGATCCACAAACCTCAAGGGGTGATCGCAGGTGCCTTTGAACTTCACATTGCACATGCCTTAAAGGGAAATTTTGTCCAAATATGTGTGACGTATTTTGGAAGGTTCTAAAATCCTTTTTGGGATCTGTACCAACAATTATTCAACAATTTTTACTTTCCCAAGGAAGAGTTGATAGAGTACACTTTCTTGCTTCTTATTTCTTATTGAAAACACCATTTGTAAGCAATTTGGAGCTTGGAATTTTACTTGCTTGAAAGTGGAGTTGATAGAGTACACTAATTCTGTACTTGCTTGAAAGTGGAGTTCATAAATTGAGTAAGAATTCACTAGTGGGGATTTTAGATTTCCACCATAAATCATGGCTATAAATAGTTTGATTAGAGGAAAGACTAATCTAAGAGTCAAATTTTGAGATAGTTTGACTCACCAAGTGTTAATTGGTTTGTTTGATGATAAACTATGGGGCTTGAATAAATACCATAGTAAATATGCTTAATAGGTTGAAAAACTATTAAGTGTAGCTTAAACCAAGCTACCTATACTCTTAATTGAAAGTTTGTTTGATTAATCAACCCCTATCCAATATTAAGACCTCATCAGAAGAACACCCCTAATTTTCCTTCTCTTGATTACTCAAATTGTGTTTATGTCTGATTTTGTCACATTTCAAATTATTTTCCCAAACCTTTTTCCCCAAATTTACTTTCCTTATTCAAACAATTGCTCATGCTAGTAAATTGAATTTTGATTTTTAATGGCAAGACTTCATCCTATTCTCCATGGAATCATCCTTGACATCCCGTTGGGTTACTTACTTGTTTTGATTGGTAATTGTTACCACCTTCTTCGGGAGAGTGCTTTTGAATGTCATCAGAATTGCACCATTGCCAAGGAATGATTTTTGATTTGCCATTTTATTATAGTTTAATTCACTTTTGTTGAGTGTTTGTTCTCTTTTACTTTTTTGTTAATTGTGTTATTATGAATAGGTTGCCCATGAGTCAAGCGGGTGAGATGCCCATGTTACACCTCAGTTAAGAAGCGTAAGTAGTCGCTGTCAAATATAGAACCCAACCAAGGTTGGGGTCGATCCAATAGGGAATAAGGTGAAAATTATGTTGTTAGTAACTTAGATGACTAATAATAAATAGTTTCCGGTAAATTGAGGGTTTGTAATAAGCAATCTTTGATTGTTTCAAATAACAATAAAAAAGTTTTAACGAGTAAAATTCAGTAAAAGAGGTCAACTAGGGAAGTGTTCACCATGGAATCATAACGAGTTCGGGTTAGAGTTCAATCAGGTTCTTTCCGTACGTCTATCACAAAGTGATTGAATTCATACTTATGTCTATGCGTTTCTCAATGTAATGACCCTTACGGTTATCTCCACGTATACGTTTTCCTTGAACCGTTAGAGCTTGTTTGTAGCGGCCCCAAGTCACTTAAGGCTCGTCAGGACCGGTAGTTCGGTGCCGGGCCCATTTGTTTGGTCGCATTATAAGTTTTGAAGACAAGTAAGTCGGTAAAAGTTATCGTAAGCTCCTTTAATAAATTTTCTGAACTTTGGGTAAAATGTCTCGGGGATTTTCTCTCAATATATAAAGAGTTAGAAGTCCCCCGGAAATACTAAATCGAAGGTCTACGAGTCTAGTTTCCAACGCACAAAACCTCACATCCAACTGATCGCGGAGTAAAGCGTTATGACTGTTTTACCGCGGACTGTCTGGCAGAAAATGGGTTGCGAACCGGGTCGCGAACCGGGTCGGGTTAAACTCGATTTAAAGCCTCAATTTCACGTTTTAAAATGCCGTTTCAGTTCTGAAACAGTGAGAAAACATAAGGGAGAGTTCTTTAGTATCTAAATCGTGCGATGGTGAGTTGCAAACTTGAATTTAAGAATTTTATTAACATCGCGTGCATTTGAAAATATTTTATTTAAAAGTTGAATTGTTAAAAATTATATTATTATTACCTTTTCAAAATATTTTAAAGGTTTATGAAAAATATTTTTGTTACTATATAATTGTATATGTATTTATTTTATAAGGTTTTTATGCATTGTAATATTTTTATGGAGATAGTAAATTTAGTTATGTTGAAAATTATTATTATAATATAGTAGGTTTTGTTTGAAATAATTTTCTATGAATTATGGTATATTTAAAATATTATATTTATTTTACCATGAATCTATGCAATACCCGAATATTTATATAACGGAAGGGGCGATGAGGTGTTAAATAACCCCCACTTCCACGTGGAAGTGGAGGGGAGGGGCACACAAGGTGGTAGGCTGCCAAATGTCGACAAACAATGGCAATTGTTGCCTACTCACTTAATCATTTGAGCAATTACTATGTTTATTACTTTCTATTCACTGAAACCATTTGAACAAATTGCTATGTAAGTTGCTGCCAACATTACTTAATACTTCTTTGAAATATAATTATGGTGCAAAAATTACCACAGTACATCATTCACTTGTCACGTTAAAAGTTGATTCCAATAAGCAAGATCTTGATAATTTATTGGATCACCAAAAAGAAAATCAATTGTCTTCGTCAAGTTATTCAAGTCTAATTTCGAGTTGAATTTCATTTCAGAGTTTCTCGGAGCGGTTCGAGCGTGGACATCGTCGTTCTAGCAGCTTGTCATCGGACGATAGGTAGGTTACGATTTATTTTCCCTAGACTCCGCATATGAAATAAAATTGTATTAATGGGCATCCTTGGGTTGGTTTATTAGGTTGGTACCACAGACCTCGACCGCTTTATTCATGTCCGCCTTCTTTTGTTTCTCCGTTGCTTGTAGTATTTGCCGATATATTTTATTTACCCTTGTGGTCCTGTGAGGCCTTGTTGACTCTGGAACATAGAAGGTGGGATTTTGGGAATGTCCGCGAGTCCCGGGCATAGAATTATCCTTCTAGGCTGGTTATGCTTGCTGAGTAGCTGTGGGCCTGTGCAGGGTCGATAGGTTGATTGTGAGCTGCTGGGCAGCTATTGTGTTTGATCATACCATTTTCATGCATATAAAGAGGTTTATACATGTTTTACTACGGTTTGGGCTTCGGGCCTACTGGCACCATTTTCTAAACCTTGAATGGCCTGGGGGGGCCTTTTTTGATGGAAATAATTTGGAAATGGTTTGATTTAACTTGTGAATATTTTTGGGCAAGAAAGTAAAATTATGTTTAAAATCATTAGTTTTACGATTATCGCTAGACTCGGCAGGGCCGGGGTGCCAGTTGAGTTTTCTTGTTACTTGAGATGATTTTTAGCCTCGGTCAGACCGAGCACCTGAGATGACTTTTTACTATTTAGACCCGATTATTCCCGGGCACCCTTGGAGGAGTTTTTGAGATATTTTCCTACTACTTTAGTCCTGGACAGGGTCTGGGCATGCATATTCGAGACTGGGTCTCTATCTTGATACCGGACTTGCTTCTGGACGACATGTTTTGCTACTGAGTTGTAGTATGGGGTCTGGGACCTCCATGGACCTTGCCATCTGGGCCAGGGGCTACGGGCTGCGTGTGCCGGAGGAGGGGTATACGGTGGAGTAGAGGTATACGGGCAGTATCCTTCCATGGAACCTACCTGCTGGGCCGGATCGGCGCCGGAGGAGGTACATACAGAGATACCATTTCACTTGAGATCTTCATGCATCATATCATTCATTGTTGAGGCTCCACCCTTGTTTGTTGTTTGTTGATTGTACGCTCCGGTAGTATGGGATGCCGGAGGGTTTGTTTTCACTTGTTTGTGTTCCTCGGTTGTATGG